>JAQFXU010002564.1:0-20057 GCA_034693705.1 Spatulosminthurus flaviceps
CGAAACTGTTGCACAAAAACAATAAAAATTAATAATTGTGCCAGCATTTGTGATCAAAATTAATCTCGAAATTTCGGCGAGTCCTTGCTCCTTTCCTTATACTAAGAATTATATAATCGTTGAAGCTCTTTTTTTTATCTCATGTGACGCTTGCCTTCCTGCTCTATTTGTACGTGCTATTAAACAAGGTTAGGGACAAAAAGGAGCTCGTCCGTTATGCACATTAATGTGTCGACGTAGCATTAAAAGCATTTTAAAAATATTTACTAATTTGTTAATGCCTAAGGCCTAAGTACATGTAATTAGACGATTTTTTTCCTTCAATGTACACAAACAAAACAAAAGATTACTCTAACGTCTTTAAATGTTTCCAAGCTAAGCATGGAATTTATGACGTCCTCTATCTCCCAAAATTTTAGTCGTATCCTCTAACTTTCAGCTAAAATATAAATTTTCTTTATATTTTTTAAAAATTTCTGTGACTCACAAAAATGACAAATCCAAATCTATATAGCTATGTACGCAAACCAAGTTTCACTATTTAAAATCACAGTTTATTAGAAATAAATCATTATCAGGAATTTTTAGTATTTTTTAGAATTTTCCATCATTACTTATTTAGTCCAATCGAGCATGGGTCAAAAGACAAAATTACAGTGTCATTTATAAAAAAATTAGTTGCAGCCGTCGAGAAAGTGTCCCAATTAAGTCCATAAGAAAATATTGTTTTAATTATTCCAATCTTTACCGAGTTTTAGGACACATTTTTCTCATGAAGAAATTTCGTATATATGTATACATATAAATATAGGCCTCAATAAAAAACCTCGGCTGGTCTGTTCTTTATTCGGCTTGATCCACCATACACTTCATTACTCAATACAGTGTACAGCTTCGCCCCTTCAAAGCAAACATTAATGGTAAGGGAGCTCTCACAGTTTGTGGAAACGTTCCGTTTACATTACATAAACATACGTATTGAAATTATGTACTTTGCTTGCGAGCCATGAAATGATTACAGCCAGCACTATAAAATTTACTCCAGCGACACCGACTGAAGTGCTCAAGCCACAGCCTGCCCTTGCCTATACATAATGCAAAAATTCCAGAATCCACATCCCCAACGTGCTTTAATAGGTTTATTGGGTACACATCGTATCTAAACAACATGAATGAAAAAAAGTGTTGGCTCACGTGACTCGATAAACACCGCGAAATTCAAAACTGTTACTCCCATTTATCGGCAAGGCCAAAAAAGGAAGAGTTATAGATTAGAAACGCAGTTTACAATTTCCTAAGAGAATTTCCAACATGTAATTAATTTAGAATTACTGCAAATATTTGATTTCGAAAGTGCTTCGTGGATATTTTTTACGTGGGATTTCAAGAGAAATAATCCAACATTAGCTAAATAAAACGGGCATTCATCCCTCTCACCGCTGTTTTCAGCTAAAATGTAAATTGTAACTTGTTCGCAACCGGAAGGGTAAAAATTTCTAACTAAAATTATATTTTTTAATGTAAATCTGCTTTTTGTTGGTCTCTTGTGTTTTTTATGTACTTATTTTTATGGAAGAAACTTGCTGTAAATTGGGAATATACTAGAGATTTGAATTGGAGATTTGGTCAAATGAATTAAATGGAGATTGAATTTGGATTTTTTTTCGCAGAAATATTAAAACTGTTGCGAACAGAATTTGAAGTGAAGTAAAGGAGCTTTTCTGGGCAGAGGAGGGAACCATGGCAAGTTCTCGGGTGCCGAAATCTTCACTTTTCCGGTCTTCCGCCAGTGCCTCAGCTCCGGTCATGGCTGGATTTGTCCAGGGACTCAAGTCTAAGAATGAAGAAACGAGACTTAAGGCTGCGAAGGATCTTTATCATTATGTAAACGAGGATTTTTTTAAATGTATATTTTAAGTGGAGCAAGTTCTCCATGATGTTTTACTATTTGGTGATTTTTTTGGGCATGAATCAATATATGAGTATAATTTTAAAGTTTAAATTTGGAGACTGTGTTTTTACATAATTTTGGTTCTGATGGGATTTGCAATTGGAATGCACTTGAACTGTGGGTTTTTTTAAATGGGTGAATTTTTGGAGAGTAATTATTTTTATTTGTGGTTGTAGGTAACTACGGAGTTACGAGAGGTGTCGGTGGAAGAGTTGACCGCTTTTATGGATGAAATTAATCACCATATTTTTGACATGGTGTCTAGCCCGGATGTGTCTGAGAAGAAAGGAGCTATCCTAGCGATTGGTGAGTGTGTGATAAAGAATATTGCCGTAATCATGTGTGTATTGTTAGCGTGCAATTGCTGCTTTAGTGAGAAGCTCGAAATTGTATTAAATAAATACTTGAAGAATTGGGACAGTTTCGACTTTTGCTAAACAGTGGTTTGTAAGGTGGTTGTAATTGTAATATGTTTCGTGTAACGAGTTAACTTTAAATATTCTAGAATCCTTGATCGGAGTAGATGTGGGAAATACTTCAACAAGAATCTCACGGTTTGCAAATTATCTACGAAACACTTTCCCTTCCAGCGATATTGAGGTAATGGAGTTGGCGGCAAAAGCTGTAGGTAAATTAGCTCTGGTCTCGGGGACTTATTCCACGGAGTACATTGACGTGGAAGTAAAGCGAGCCTTTGAGTGGCTTAGTGACCGGGACCGACATGAGGGAAAGCGGTTGGCTGCGGTAATTCAGTAAAGTTTTTAAAACTCTGGTTCTGAAGTGAAATGAAAGAATTTTTTGAAGAAAGGAAAGATTTTTTGTAGGTGCTGGTTTTACGAGAACTGGCTGTGTCCACGCCAACATTTTTTTTCCAGCAAGTTCATCAATTTTTCGAAGTAATTTTTAATGCAGTTAGGGATCCCAAGCCGAATATTAGAGAGGGTGGTGTACGAGCCTTGCGATATGCTTTGGTGGTGACGGCTCAACGAGAAAAGACTCAAACTCAGACGCAGTACTACAAGCAGTGCTATGAAGAGGCGAGACTCGGGTTTTCTGATTCGGGTAATGTAAAAGGAGTGAGTAAAGAGGATCGAGCCCATGGATCACTGTTGGTTCTCAATGAGCTCCTTCGATGTGCTAATTCGGACTGGGAGCGGCATTGTGATGAGATCACACAAAAATTCGGGTGGCAACCAGTTGTAAGTTTTCCTTTTGTAAACAATTTGTGGCGAGTTAGTCATAAACTGTTATTGAAATCTATAACGAAATGAAAGCATTTTGGAGGAATGGTTTTGTTTTAGAGACGGGAACAGCACCGCCGGTACTACTTCCCTCGAAGACGTCTCCTCAAGGTGAATGTTGCAGATGCGGAAGTTGATCAGCCTCAGAAGAGTTATTCAGAGTCCTTAGCTTGCAAAAATTTAATTCATGACTATTTCCCTGAAATATGCAAGTCTGTTTTGGATTGGAGAAATAGTAGGAATTCCTACATTCAACAAACTTTATTTGTGCTTTTACCTCGACTCGCTGCATTTGATAATGTAGCCTTTAACAATGGGTAAGAAGATTTATTTTCTCATTTAATTATGTAACTTTGAATTTTAAATTCTCATTTCAAATTTCAATTTCACTTTCCAGGGGACACTTGAATATCGCTGTGAACTACCTTTTAACCAATATTCGACTAAAACCGGAAGCATTTGTCACAATCGGGCTTCTAGCATTGGCAGTGGGACATGGGATCAAGCAGTGGATATCTAAAATCATGGACGTCGTCAAAGCTAGTTTGCCCGTAAGATTTAAAATTTTAATTTGAACAAAATCATTTCAGCAATGCTTTTTAAAAGTTAACTAGCATTAGCATTGTTGTGGTTAGGATGTCATGCATTCCTCAGGGAGCCAAAGCGGAACTTTACCAAGCGCTCAAACCCGAAAATCATCACGATATGACCAAATTTTAAATTGTATTACACTGCTCACCATATCCCTGAAGTCCACCATCAAGCAAGACATATCAGAGTTGCTGGAACCTATTCTACAGACAGGGTTAAGTCAGTCTTTAACTTCATGCCTGACTGAAGTCACTGTTCAGATCCCAAGTCTGAAAAAGGATATTTCAGATGGATTACTAAAAATTTTAAGCAGCGTGCTTATGAATCAGCCGTGGCGTCATCCAGGATTGCCTCCCCTTAGTAAATTCATGGACAGTCCAAGGACCGACCTGGAAAGTGGAGCAATCGTGTTAGCTTTGAGTACTTTAGCCAGATTTGATTTGGATGGTATGGTTAAATTATGACTTGGTTTCGAACGAAATTACAAATTTACTGGTGAATTTGTTGATAATATTGGTCGTTTTATAATCAAAAATAATTTTGATTCTATAGGTAACAGTCTAATACAGTTTGTAAAACATTGTGCGGATGTATTTTTAACCTCCGAGTACAAGGAGATACGGCTGGAGTCCGTCCGAAGTTGTAGTGTTCTGCTCCGGTCGGCTATTGCCGGGCTCGACGGAAAATACTCCCATACAGTAACAAGCACTGTGGCAGACGTTCTCAACAAATTGTTGGTGGTTGGAGTCACTGATGCGGGTAAAATATTGTTCTGTTGATTTTTTCCAGAATCTTGTAAATATTTCATTAAGACTTGAACTGTCATAACGTGTCAATTATTTTTCAAATTCCAGATCAGCAAGTTCGATTCACGGTTTTTGAGAATTTAGACGAGATTTTTGACATGCATTTGGCACAGCCAGAAAATTTATCAGCTCTTTTCTTAGGTCTTCATGACGAGGTCTTTGAGATTAGGGAAATTTGTGTTTGTACTTTGGGACGCCTAAGTTTAGTCAATCCTGCCTATGTTCTACCTGGCCTGAGGAAGATTTTGATTCAAGTGAGTTAATAAAATAAATATTATTCTTTCTTGATTGTGATTTGAACGATACGTATTTTAGTCGACTGTAAAAAGTCCCTCCTGGCTTAAATTTCAAATATCTGTTAGATTTTGACGGAACTTCAATACTCGGGCCTTGGTCGAAATAAAGAACAATCCGCTCGAATTCTCGGGCATTTGGTTGCTACTTCCCCCAAATTAATTCGATCCTATCGGGAGCCAGTTCTCAGGGCTCTAGTTCCAAAACTTAAGGATCCAGACCCAAATCCTGGAGTAGTTATAAATATTTTAGTGGCTTTGGGTGACTTAGCTCAAGTCACCGGCCCTGAAATGACTAGTTGGGTCCCTGAGCTGCTTCAAATCCTCTTAGAGATGCTAAACGACACGGCAGCACCAACTCAGAGGGGCTTCGCTTTGTGGACTTTGGGACAATTGGTGGAACATACGGGGTGTGTCATTACTCCTTATCAGACCTTTCCAAATTTGCTCGATACTTTATTGAGTTTTCTTAAAACGGAGCAACAACACTTTGCAAGGTGAGGTTATTGTGTATTAGTAATGTGTGAAATATTTTCTGGCAAGTTTTTTAAAAAAAACATTTTTCTTACCTGCAGGAGAGGTACTTTGCGTGTATTGGGTTTGCTTGGAGCCTTGGATCCTTACAAACATAAAATGAATATGGGTGTGATTGACGTAGAAGGAAATGCAATAGCTTTGGTATCTATGACGGATCCACAGTCGGAGATGGAGAGTGTACAGGAAATGAATACTTCAGAAATGCTCATTCATATGTCTAACGCAACTTTAGATGAGTTTTACCCAGCTATTGCGATTGCTACTCTAATGAGAATTATAAGAGATAATACTCTAGCACAGCATCACACTTCAGTCGTACAGGTGAGCAGTTAAATACACTCAATTAGTTAAACTAGTTGTGAGATAATTTTTTTTGTATTCATTTTTGATTGATTTGTGCTGTTTTATTTTCAGGCTGTGACCTTCGTATTTAAATCTCTTAACATCAGCTGTGTCACTTACATCCCTCAAGTTATTCCTTCATTGATTCAAGTGATCCGAACTACAGATATGCAATACAAGGATTTCCTTTTCCAGCAGTTGGGCATGTTAATTGCGATTGTGAAGCAACACATTCGTAACTATCTAGACGATATTTTTTCTTTAATCAGGGTATTCATGACTTTTTCTGGAGAGCATTATTTTTACATTCAACAATTTGAAATGTATTATTACGTTTATATACGTTATGTATATCTATACGTAAATTTTTTCTAATGTATTTCCTTGTGCAGGATTTTTGGATGGTCAATCCCAGCCTGCAAGTTACTATCATTTTAGTGGTAGAACAGGTCGCTCTAGCATTGGGTTCTGAGTTTAAAATTTACTTGGCCAAGATCATCCCGTTGATACTGAAGGTTCTGGTTCACGATAATTCCAGGGATCGTATTGTCACTGCCAAAGTAAGTTGTTGCGTCTAGTGATAAAGCTTGAGTCAAAAACACATTTCGGTTATTTAGTTGTGTTTCAAAAATTTGAATTCTGAAAAATTGTAGCTACTAAACGCGTTACAAAAATTTGGAACGAATTTGGACGAGTTCCTCCATCTGATCCTCCCACCAATTGTGAAACTCTTGGACTCTGCGGAAGTGCCAATAAGTGTAAAGAAAATAGCCATCGAGACTTTGGATCATTTGTCTTCTACCCTTAACTTCTCGGACTTTTCTTCAAGGTTTTTTTACTTAGTTAACAACCATTTACTGAATACTATGTGATAGTTCAAATGCAATTTTTGTATTCTTTGCGGTAGAATCCTTCATTCGTTTATCCGAATCTTGGATACTACCCCGGAACTCCGAGATGACACTTTAAATACTTTAGCAAGTCTTGTTAGCCAGTTTGGGGATAAGTTAAAGGTGTTCATCCCGATGGTTCAACGTGTTCTGAAGAAGCATGGAATCAAACATAGTCGATATGACAGCTTGATCTTGTACAAGCAGAAATGTGATGATGATCAGATTGATGGTGGTTCCAAGTTAATGATTCCAAGTAGCTCTAGAGCTAAGAAAACTATGAAGCATATGCTCCTAACAGCGGCGGATACAACTTCTATAAACAGAGTATGTGATCCTGTTTGTATCTTGAATTATTAACTAAATTGTATAAACAGGAGTTTATTGTTTTCCTAAATACTCTAAATAACCATATATTTTTTTTTCGTTTAGTTTCATGTATCCACAGCCAATTTACAAAAGGCGTGGACCGCTACCCGTCGAGTCTCCAAGGAGGACTGGTTAGAATGGCTTCGACGGTTGTCCATTGATTTCCTCAAAGAATCACCCAGCCCAAGTCTTCGTGCGTGTCATAACTTGGCACAGACATATGCGCAACTCCCGAGAGACCTCTTCAACGCTGCATTTGTTTCTTGCTGGACAGAGCTACAGGAAGAGCAGCAAAATGAATTGATTAGCTCATTGAAACAATCATTGCTTGTTGAGGACTTACCTGAAATTAATCAAACGATTTTGAACCTTGCGGAATTCATGGAACATTGTGAAAAGGTAAGATCAGCCAAAAGTTTTAAATTTTAAACTCAGGACACTTTTTTGCGGATTGCGCTAGTTTCCAGTTTTTGCTGAAAATTTATTGTTGTTTATCGTTGTCAGGGTCCATTGCCTCTAGAACCAGAATTTTTGGGAGAGCGAGCCATGCAGTGTTGTGCCTACGCTAAGGCATTGCACTACAAAGAAGAACAATTTACGAAGAATCCTACTTCCGAAGTTCTTGAAGAGCTCATATCCATTAATAATAAACTTCAAAATAAAGAGGCTGCCGCAGGTTTGAACTTCAGAATTTTAGTTTGAGGACGTCCACGGGGAATATGTAAGCCCAAAACATTATATTTTTTCAAATTAGTCATTTTCGGCCAAAGTAACGTGTGCTAGATGTCATAAGCAAAGGCGTTGGAATTTTTGTAATAAGCTGTTACGGAATTACTGCCAAAAACTTCATTTTTATTTATTTAAGGCTGTATCTCCGGAACTTGTGGGGCGCTTTGACCTATTTTTGATCTAAAGTGTTTAGAAATAAGTTTTTCAGTGCATCTTTTCATGGTTTTTGGAAATTTTGAAAAATGACTTAAATATAGGGGACAGAGTAAAAGTTGCAAATTCAGGCTCTACCGCATTTTAATAAGCAGCATAATTAGTAACTTACTTCTACTCTGTCCCCTATATTTCAGCCCATTTTTCAAAATTTCCAAAAACGGTGAAAAGTTGTACTGAAAAACTTATTTCTAAACACTTTAGATTAAAAAAAGGTCAAAGCGCCTCATAAGTTCCGGAGATACAGTCTTAATTACAAAAATACCGTTTTTGGCCATAATTCCGTAACAGCTTATTACAAAAATTCCAACGCCGTTGCTTATGACATCTAGCACACGTTACTTTGGCTGAAAATGACTAATTTTAAAAAATATGATGTTTTGGACTTATATATATATTTATATATATATTCCCCGTGAACTTACTCTTTTTGTTTTGTTGTGAATGCAATTGGCAGTTTGCTTAAAATCAATTTATTTAAAATAGGTTTATTGGAGTATGCTCAAAATCACTACTCGAATGAGCTTAAAGTTCAGGAGCAATGGTATGAAAGACTCCACGACTGGGAGAAAGCTTTGGAGTTGTACAAGTCGAAGGAGGGGAATGAAGATAGTTTGGAATTAGCCTTAGGGAAAATGCGCTGCTTGGAAGCTCTGGCTGATTGGAGTCTTTTGGAAGAAACTGCCCGGACGCAGTGGAATAAATCCAACGATATGAATATTGCTGCCTTTGCTGCAGCAGCTACTTGGGGATTAGGGAAATGGTCAGAAATGGAGAAGTACGTGAATTTTATCCCAAGAGATAGTCAAGATGGGTGTTTTTATCGCGCTCTTCTAGCTATTTGGAAATCGGACTATGCTGTTGCGGAACAGGTAAATTTAGGAGTAATTAGCTGCAAAAAAATCATTAAGCTGAATCTTAGCTTTAGTGCATAAGAAGGCTAATAAAATCAATCAAAATGTTTCATGATGGGACGCTTTATTAAAATCGAACCAAAATTGTTTGATCTATTTTCTGTAGCTTATCGACTCGGCGCGGGATATCTTGGATACCGAATTAACAGCCTTGTCTTCAGAATCCTATCAACGAGCCTACAACTCCATGGTAAATGTTCAGATGCTAGCCGAGTTGGAGGAAGTTATAATGTATAAAGTAGTTCCGGAACGACGGGATGGAATTAAAAAGATGTGGTGGGAGAGACTGATGGGTTGTCAAAGGGTGGTGGAGGACTGGCAAAAAATACTCCAAGTCCGGTCAATTGTATTGACTCCACAGGAAGACATTCGAACTTACTTGAAATATGCCAGTATATGCCGGAAATCACGAAGGCTGGTAAGTAACCATTCGAAATTTTCCCACACTAAATGTTTATTTGTGTAGTTATATAACTACGATATTTAAAAAATGTTATTTATTCTCATTTCAGAAATTATCGGATAAGATTCTCACCAACCTACTGGAAACCACAACGGATGAGACAGTGAGTTATGCTTGGGCTAAGCATTTGTGGTCTTCAAATCGACAGGAAGAAGCCTTCTCGAAATTGCAAGACTTCGTCAAAGTAGAGTCGAAAAACCCTGATTTGAGAAAACTTCTCGCTAGATGTTATTTACGCTTAGGTGAATGGGAGGAAAGTCTGAATGGACTTAATAGCACAGTCATCGAAAATGTGTTGAAGTAAAAAGAATTAATAACATTTTACTCCAGTTACGAAGAGCATTCATGATATGACATTAATTTTTACTTCCTAAACGCAGGTACTACTCCACAGCGACCAACTTGGACCCAACCTGGTACAAGGCTTGGCATGCTTATGCTTATATGAATTTTGAGGCAGTTTTGTTTTGGAAAAATAATCAGGATCGTGCCCCTGACTCTGATAAGAGAGTTGGACTCGTAAGTCGTTTCTCTAATTTTTGAGGAAATATATTTTGCCATCTATCTATGGTAATTCAGAAAAATGATTAAATAAGAATCTGTAATGTTTATTTTTGTCGCATATTTTGCAGACTCCTGCTTATATTAGTGAGTATACGGTACCAGCTGTCCAAGCTTTCGTTCGTTCCATCAGCTTGTCCTCCAGATCCAGTTTACAAGATACACTACGTTTACTTACACTCTGGTTCGACTTCGGTCAGTGGCATGAGGTTTACGAAGCGCTTGTGGAAGGAATCCGCGTCATTCATGTTGACAATTGGCTACAGGTATCAGTTTTAAATATTCAAAATTAAAACTTACGCTGGTTCGAATTGTAAGAAGCTTCAGTTTTCTAGCTTATTTTGCAGATTCATTGTTTTCTGTTATGTATTTAGGTCATTCCTCAACTGATCGCACGTATCGATACCCCGAGACATTTAGTTGGCAAGTTAATCCATCAACTCCTCACGGACATCGGCAAACATCATCCTCAAGCTTTAATTTATCCTCTCACGGTATCCAGCACAAAATCCGGTTCCTCTGGATTTACAGCTGCAGGGAAGATACTTAAGTGCATGTGTGAGCACTCGCAAACTTTGGTTCAACAGGCGGTGATGGTGAGTGAGGAACTCATCAGGGTGGCTATCCTGTGGCATGAAATGTGGCACGAAGGATTAGAAGATGCTAGCAGGTGATCCACTAATCTATTGTACACAAGTTTTTACGCTGACCTCATTTTTGAATATTTTGAAGAGCTTAGAAATCATTTATTAAACTTTATTTTACCCTTTTTCAACCAGATTGTACTTCGGTGAAAGAAATGTTCAGGGTATGTTTAACGTGCTGGAGCCTTTACATGCGCGGCTGGAACGAGGTCCTCAAACAATGAAGGAGACTAGCTTTAATCAAGTACCTTACAAAATTTTGTCGTCTACAATTGATTTATTCACAAATTGGCATAGTTGTTAAAATGAGCTGCTAAGATTAGGATCTGGAATACTGATTTACCTGTTTTAAAATTTAAAGGCATATGGGCGGGATTTAAATGAGGCTCAGGATTGGTGCCGTAGATACAAAGTTTCGGGGAATCTCCGGGATTTAAATCAAGCTTGGGATTTGTACTATCATGTTTTCAAAAGAGTTTCGCGTCAACTGCCACAGTTGATCAGCTTGGGTGATAAATTAATTCGAAGAATAATTTTTTGAAATACTCTAAATTGCAAATTGTCTATTTTTGACTAATTTCCGAACCGATAAACATATTTTGCAGAGCTCCAGTATGTGTCCCCGAAACTTCTTAAGAGTAGAGACTTGGAATTGGCCGTTCCAGGATCGTATGTTCCAGGCAAGCCAGTCATTAAGATTGCCCAGGTCCAAAGTTACCTTCATGTAATTACGAGCAAACAACGACCACGGAAGCTTCTTATAACCGGTAATATTTCTCAAACTATAATACCAAAAGCGGTTTATCCATTGCAGGTGGACCTACATGAATATCTCTCCACTTGAAAAAAATAATTTCTTGGTGTGGATGCTTTAATAAATCGTTGTTGATTTCTATTGATTTTGTGATTAAGATAGAAATAAATTCAAATTGGTCTGTTTTTTTTACATGTATTTAATTTTAGGGAGCAACGGAAAGGACTTTGCGTATTTGCTTAAAGGTCACGAGGATCTAAGGCAGGATGAAAGAGTGATGCAGCTCTTTGGTCTCGTGAATACTTTACTCTTATCGGATCCTGAAACTTTCCGACGAAACTTGACGATTCAACGTTATGCTGTGATTCCCCTCTCCCCTAATTCCGGACTCATTGGTTGGGTTCCCCATTGTGACACTCTTCATACCCTTATTCATGACTACCGAGAGAAAAAGAAAATCCTCCTAAATATCGAGCATCGTATTATGCTTCGCATGGCCCCGGACTATGATCATTTGACTCTAATGCAAAAAGTTGAAGTTTTTGAACATGCTTTAGAACATACGCAGGGAGATGATCTAGCTCGGTTACTGTGGCTTAAAAGTCCAAGTAGTGAATTTTGGTTTGACCGAAGAACGAACTACACAAGGTCCTTAGCTGTGATGTCAATGGTCGGATATGTTCTGGGTCTGGGTGACCGGCATCCTAGTAATCTTATGTTGGATCGCCAATCAGGAAAAATTGTTCATATTGATTTTGGAGACTGCTTCGAAGTAGCAATGACTCGAGAAAAATTCCCAGAAAGGATACCTTTCCGACTTACGAGGATGCTTATCAATGCCATGGAAGTGAGTGAATTACTTTTCAAGTCACCTCATTTCCCAAAGTCTACATTTGTCCCAAACTAATATGTGTATTTTGTACGTCCCACACAGATTACCGGTATCGATGGCACCTACAGATGTACCTGTGAATCAGTCCTGCGAGTCCTTCGCCATAATAAGGATTCTCTCATGGCAGTCCTCGAGGCCTTTGTCTATGATCCTCTTCTAAATTGGAAATTAATGGGTGCAGCTCCCAAAACGAAACGCTCTAAAGCTCGGAATGTTGAACTGAGCTCGAGTGTGGATCCCGAAGAAACTAACGTGTCGTCAGTTGGAGCTTCAGGAGCTAATCAAATTCCAGGTAAAAATTTGAAGGATGGATGATTCCCTTATTCATTACTTATAAATAGTAACAACTGAAATTAGTATTTAAATGCACACTGATTAAACAGGAGAACTGGACGTGAACAGCAGACCCCCCGAAGCCTTAAATAAGAAGGCATTGGCAGTAGTAACTCGCGTTAAAGAGAAACTAACGGGACGGGACTTTGGCAATGAAGAGCCCTACAGTGTGAATGAGCAAGTGAAACTTTTAATTTTGAATGCAACCAGTCATGAGAATTTGTGCCAGTGTTACATCGGATGGTGTCCTTTCTGGTAGACACGACTAGGTATAATTGTATTGAAATGGTAGTAGTCGCAGTACCGACCGAAAAAGTCACTTTTCTATTTTTAAATGTAAAGTTCCTGGCAGTTATGTCTCTTATAATATTGTATTGGTTTTACAATAATAATTATTATTAAAACTGAAAATAATTTTGTCGATATATATGTAATATGATCTTGGAACAATTTAATTCGAATCATTTTGATTTCATTCGGATTTTTCTGCTATGTGCAAGTCAATTATTATTAAGCAATTTGACAATGGAAGGAATTACTAGTAATCATTTAATTGCTAACAATAATAAAATTATTCCTCAAGCCACACCAATAAGAAAAGTTATTAATAACTATTATTATTGTTAGAAATAATTACTGGATTTTTTTCAAGTCAGTTTGTAGTATATTCTGTAGCTTGTATTAAGACATGTTTAGTTAATGTTTTTAAACATTTAAATGTCCTGATAATGTATAGAGACGTCTAATTCATGACGTTCTACACCCAGGGAATACTATTGCAGGAAGCGATGTCTTTTGGTACACTTGTACGTCTATTATTCATTTCCAAGTTTTGTCAAAATAGGCGCTCTGTGATGTTACTAAAATAATGTGGAAATAAAAAACGTAAAATATTTGTAATGAATGCATTGATTTTAAATTTTGATACGTACTTAATTGAGACACTCAAAAAGCTATACAAGGAAAACCCCTAATAATCCGTATTGGATTGTAAAAATTACATGGCAATGAACAACAGCAATATTATTGTAACAGCGGCATCGGCAGAAATTGCAATTACAATGGCAATTACAGCAGCATCGACAAACTTTCAGGTTCAAAAGTGGAGGATTTAGCTAGTCTTTCTACATATTACTTTAGTCGTTGCGTTGGTATGAAAATAACTAAACCCAATTGGGGAACTCTGAGATTTGGTTCTTAAATGAAGAATATGCATATATTTACACACTGCACTCGCTCTGTGAGCAAGTCAGTACTGGAAAAAATCGTGCATCACGCAAAATTGTTTGGCCTCCATTCGTGGTAAATAAAATAAATACTTCAAGTACATAATAACAAATCCTTCTAACTGACTGAGAAGCTAATTCTGATAATCATTCTGATAATCATAATTCTGATAATCGAAGCTAATCTGATCACCGCTTTAGTTATTAATTTAATCATCACCCCACATTTTAACATTTTATTTATCATCGCTCTTAGAATATATGGGTATTAAACCCTCAGTACTAAATAGCCTTTAGCATAAGTAAGTAATGACTTTTGTGAATTCATGTGGCATGTACAACTTTCTCATATAAAACCGTAAAACCGGCAGTGCCGGAGCAAAAGGTATGCAACGGTATTGCAAATGTAAAAATTGGAATAATATCGGGAAATTAGGGAGATTTTGGTTTGGACACCAACAATTTTGCAGAATGTGCTTATAAGCGGTGCCATTGCTTCAAAAATTGGCATTTTCAACCCAGGGTTCCTGCGCAGTATTAATAATAGACGATTTGGCTTTTTACCATCAAATTCTTAGCAAAATTCTGATCTAGGAGAAATTTTAGAATATTTATTACTGTGGTTCCAGTTTGTAATAAAACTAATAAAAAAAGCAAAGTTATTATAGTTGCTATTGGAAACCTTAAAAATACATTTTTAATAGTACTCAATACTGCCCGTGCCCGTGCTAAGCATTGTATCCTTACTTTAAATTTATAGATAATAAATAAGCCTGAAGTTCGCTGAGTAAGCGGAAAAGCCTTGACACGCCTTTCTCTTAAAGTCTAAACTGAGGGAGTAGGTTTCAACTCATCGTGAGTACATACTTAGAACTCATTAGCTCATTGTCAGCGTAATTTACTTCGACTAGCTTTAAAATCAAGCAGGGTTGGCACATGGCACATGAAAGAATCGGATCATATAAAGGCATCATCTAGCTAGCCCGTCCTGAATAAACCTCCTTTTGTCATAAGTTTGCATAAATTCATAAAGGTCAATCTAAGCCATTGCCAATAAATACCGGAAATCCCAGTGGACTAGACAATTTGCTGCAAGAGGTTTGAATTGTATCAGATCGTCGAAAATAGGCGCTATAATTTTATAAGTGTCGTTCCAAAAGGGCTATATACAGCGATAGCTTAATACGCGAAGGATTCAGGTCTGTGTACGTACGCTATAGTGCGCAATTTGGTTACGCAACCGAGTAGGGGAAGCGAAAAGCGCCTTTAGGCTTTAGAAATAAACTAAACTTTGTCGCTTTGTATCATCACGCGTTTGGGATTTATGCATTTAGCACCTTTTGGACTTTAGCTGACGATGACGATGTATGAAAAAATCATTTAAAAAAAATAAATCCCGATTTGAAAAAAACAAACAAAACACAGATAAACTGACAGCCTCTAATACATATAAATCCACTTTCTAATAAAGTCTGGCCAATACCACTGCTCTGAACAATGAACAATAATTTATTTCATTGAATGGGTAAAATTCGTGATTGTAAAAAATAGGTAGAAAATGTAGAAATAGAGTCAAATAAAAACACCAGTCAATAAAAAGCAGTTGATACCACACTGGCTTAGCTTTGTATGGCATATTCCAGCTTTTACCAACCCTGAAAACTACCAATTTCCTCCTTATGATTATTTTAGTTTTATACCTTTTCAAAGCAATTTAAGTACTAGTCTACAAAAATCGAAACACACTTTGGAAGTATGACACAGCTCACTTCTGCTCATTTTCAATTATTACATAATAATAAGTCCTTAGAAGAGAATCCTGAAAGTATTCCTTATTTTTCTTGTGTGAAAATTTTAAAGAAATTTTCTGCTTTCTGCGATTGGCTGGCGATAAAAATCCTATATACTCTTTTCCAAAATAATTTTTATTTCATAACATATTCACTGGAATTCACATCAACCTTCAGTGTTACATTGAGAGATGCTGACAACAAAAGATTTGCTATTTCTCTTGAGAGCTTTTGAATGGACAACAAAGTTAAATCTCCTTCCATTTCAACTTGACCTCCAAAGCATGAGAATGTGGCCAGTCACTTCAAAAAGGAGGAAATGGTTTTGGAACTTTTGTCAACTGCTCTTCCTCCTTTCAAATTTATTCAAGCTCTACCGCTTCATACCCTCCATTATTTGGCCGGAGGAGTATTTTTTGCTAAGTGGGTTTTTCGTTCATATTATGTACGTCACTGCAGGAATTGTGTGTGAATATGGGGCCTATAAGATTTTAACATCCCCCCACGAACTGTCGTATCTCTTCAATCAAATGCACCAGTTCAAAGAAAAGCTGGACGTCAATTCCATGGGTAATTTTTGCATGCACTTGAAAGAATTTTTTAATGAGTTCAAATTCACACAGAAACAAGTAGCAAGTAATTGGGTGGAATTCGTTTACATTTTGCAGATATCATGGAAACTATGTCCTGGGATTTAATCAAGCGACATTCTTTTACTGAATGTATCATTATTTTCCTGCCCGTAATATTTGCTCTTTTATTTTTGTCCGCTCAAATGATTTTTCTATTTCTTCCCAATGCTGTCTACTTAATTTATTCAACGCTACCAAGTGAGTGGAAAAACCTGTGGACTTTTATAGTGAGCATGTCAATCGAGGCTTTGGCATTTTCGGGGATTGTAACCGTGTCTTTCATGGCCTCGTACTATTTCCTGACATTTTCCGTCCCTTATGTTTCTGGTGAGTATTGTGCTATTCTATAAAAGAAAATAAGGTAGGTTTTGCTGACGTACATGTTTTAAATAAAATCATATGCGACCCATGTTTTTGCAAATTGTGAAAAACATTTTTGATTTTGAAAAAATGAGTAGACAGGAACAAAAGGACACATGTGGATTTGCTGAGAGATATTTCCAAAAGCTAATGGAGCTACTCCTAACGATCAAAATGTATAATGAAATGTTCGCACTCCCAAATTATCTCACGAAAATACTTTTTTTAAATCTTGCTACTTTCGGATTATTTGCGGCCATCAGATTCTACTCGGTTAACCCGATATTTGCGATTGGTCTGGCGTGCATTGGTGGGATTGCGATATTTTTGTTTGTTTTTATGTTTGGATGTTGTTATTTGGTTCAGGAGCATATCAATGTGACTAAAAGGTTGATTTCGATTGGTCTGGGAGCACATGATAAAAATCGAAGGAAGTTTTTTGAAAAGGCATTGAGGGCGATTCCAGCTTTAGGAATCCGTCAAGGAAATTTCTACACCTTGGATAGGACGTCCACGTTAGAATTCCTTGATTTTGTTGTAAATAAAATTGTCAGTTTACTCTTCGCTTACTGATTCTGTTCTCACTGCATTCATGTAGTACTCTCGGTTTCAATCCCCAGGAGGTGATTCTATATATGTAATAATGTAGGTCAGGTTAGGTTTCATTCCCCAGAAATTGATTCTTTCAATTCAGGTTAGGTTTCAATCCCCAGGAACTGGTTCTATTAATTCATGTTAGGTTTCAATTCCCAGAAAGTTATTTCTCCAGAACTCTTTAAAAAATTGTATTTATTTAAACGCATGTTGAAACCAAATAAAGACCATATTCATTGATCGCTCTTTTTTCACAAGCCACTAATTATTAACACAGAGCACCTAAAAAATAAGCTCCAAACTTTAATATATGTCACACAGAGAATTGGTATCAGAAACTTAATAAAACCAAATTTGGAAGGAAAAGACAGTCAAGTCAGATCAGATGTAGTAAATAAGAAAATAACAAAAAAATACAAATTCCCAATAATTATTCAGACGGTAATAATTAGTAGATTCAGCCGTCACCATCGTTGTAAAACATGTCGGTGAACAAATTATTAAGTTTACCGCTGGGTCGGTGAGTGTAACCCATTTGGCCAAAGTAACGACCGGACGGATCCCTGTAGCACATGAGAAGTGAGAGGACGACAGCACAAAGTAAGGAGATAACTTCATACACAATTATCGCGATGTCCCGAAACTTGGTATCCTGCAAACACAATCAAATACCCACATGAAAATTCCTTGATATTCCAACTAATTTTAGAGCTGATATTTTTGCAAACAATAAGGAAATTCCTTGTACCGGGGTATCCCATTCAAGCGATGGACGGACAATAGGGATCGGCACAGCGAATACGTAACGCCTAGGATATACTTTTTCCAGTTTTTTCATACGGATCTATAAATAAACCATTATTATAATAATTGCCAGCAAGTCACATTTTGTTTATCAACAATAATCCGTTTGCCTGGCCCAAACTATCTTCCACATTTTTTGGGTAAGTTACTTTTCAGGTGCTGACAATCTTTTTACAATTGAGACAAATATGAACGATCCCAACAGAATTAAACACCATTATTTGCCCTTATTGAATAATATGCATCAATTATACCAAGGACAAGGATGCGCTAGACTCAAGTTACAAAAAATGGCTAGACGGACCTGCAGAAATACATGAACCACAATGTCAACGATGATCCAAGCAAGTACAATAAACATGTCCAACTCAACCCCGGGGTGCATGTGAATATCCTTTCTGGCTGCTGGAGAACCGGGAATGTAAAATGACGTCAACAAACAAACGGCTGGAATTTATAAAAAAAATAACTAATTTAATCAATCACAGTAAAGAGTCACAGGTTCAAAACTTTTGGCGTGTTGTCTACAGGGACATACATTTCGTCGCTGGAGAAGCAAAGTGGTCTAATGCACGAATTGCTTAAAAGCAAACTGAAATAACCACCACCTTTGATGCAAACTAAAATAACCACCATCATATTTGTGAAAATTTGCATAAGAAAAGCACGTGGATTTAAGTGACAAAATGAAATAACCACCCCCATATCTTTAATTGCATTGAGATTATTAATCCAAAATTGCAGTACAGAATCTCTTTTCTTATGTACATTTTCACAGATATGATGGAGCTTATTTCAGTTTGCTTTTAAGCAATTCGTGCATTAGACCACTTTGCTTCTCCAGCGACGATTTCTTCTTTCTACTTCCCCCTGGCGTTTAATCGCCATTGTTACATCACAAAAATAAAAAAGGCTATTCCGGATGTCACTTCTAAATATGTGAGGTTTAAAACTTCCCTCGCCCATGTAGTGGACTTTACAATCCCCGCCCAACCCTTCCAGAGCAGGGCTTTAATACTTGTGTTGCACACATGCCGTGTGATTAAAACAATTACGATTTAAAATTATTACCTACCCCAAAGAATTCTGCAAGCCCAGCCAAAAATGAAATGTGCCAAGATCGAAAACCAACGTTGTGTCATGACGTACATTCGAAATGGAGCGAAGCACAAGGCAAAGAGGTAAACAACGATGGAGATCCAGCCGAAGGCAACGTGAATATATGCACCAGGATGCTTGGAAAAGCCAAAGAAAGCTCGAGCAACGGTACCCGCCACCAATCCGCTCAACAACACCGAGAATCCCGTCATTCCTGAACTGATATGAACCTCAATAAAAAATTGGCAGCAATATGGTTATTCACTACAACCTCGAATTCTGTATAAAATATATTCTCTCGAAATCTTAAAAGTAACTTACTCCGTACCACACATGTAGTCCCATGAGTCGATGACCCATGTGCGTTTCCTTGAAGTACCTACCAAATACTGCTCCAACAGGAATCACAAACATCGTTCCAATGGACATGGCTATTCCGTGAGTAGTTCTGTAAGCCTAGGACGAGATTTGAGATGAATGTTATGCAAATAATTTTAAAATTCATCAAATTGAAAACTGGACCTATTTTCGGGCAACAACTTACTCCGAAAATCAAATTAATCAGATTTTGTTACCCAAACGTATAAGCCAATAGCACTACTTGCTGTTATTCCATAATCTCTCGTGATATTCTTCGCTTTTTCACAAGCCCCGCATCCTATCGTGGGATCAATTACTTCTGTATTGTTCGGATAATACTTCGTATGATTTGCTCGATTTGTGCATTGGTAAATCATTCCTGTACCTAGATCGTAACCACCGTTTACTGCTGAACAACGTCCTCGAAATCGGTTGTCATCTATCCTGATAATTTGTGGAAAGAATTATGTCAAAAATATTAATATGGATAAATTACATATATAAATGGGGGGTTTATACTCCGATTTATACCCGCAGGTCTGACGGAGTTTTTCTTATACCTCCTTTATTATTTCCAATCAGCATTACATACACATATATCATTTCTTAACAACTATGGAATGTATGGAAGAGAGAGAGAGAAATGACGGGGATATTGGACGCTCATCTG
>JAQFXU010002565.1:0-20048 GCA_034693705.1 Spatulosminthurus flaviceps
AACTACCATTCGTCACACAAAAGCTAACTATCTGAAAACTAATTTCGCTAACACTTGTTTTCGGCAATAAAACTCATTAGTAAGTTTCACCTAACATTTAGAACCATGGTAGTTGATTCATAAACACCGGCGGGCACAAAATTAAGCGCTTATCGATAATCAAAAAACCATCAGCTACTACACAAAGAAAGGCAAGAAAGATGAAAAAAATTTCCCCTGGACAAATTATTACCATTACCCTCGGGTTACACTGTAAATGCGTTCCGGGCACTGATAACGACGTGATGAGCATCGTAACACACCGGAGCAGAAAAACTGTCCCTGACAGTGCAAAGAAACGACGAATGAGTATGAATCGGTGCTTGTGAAAGAATAAGACTCCCAACCAGATGCAGAACAGAATGGTTCCAGTAACTTCGCACATTTCAAATGCCCAAGGAATGTGAGGCATGTTATCCAAAAACAAATCTGGAAGTGGAGGATATTTTTCCATGTCTGGTACGCGATCATGGACAATAACCATCACTAGAGCCGTAATCCACGTAACAATAAAAACGTAACCCATCGCAACGAGCGCTTTTCCTGCCTGTAAACAAACCCATTTATAATTTCATTAGCTAATCGAAAACTATTAGTGACTAAGACGATACTGATCGATGAAAGTAAATGTACGCTAAATAATCACGAAATATAGCTAACTGGCTACTCAGCTATTTAACTAGATTTCGTCCATCTCATGTACTAGCTAAATGTCCAGTTCCACTGGGCGGAGAGGACTATGCATCTGGGAAGAGCAGTGTTAACTAGCCACAGTGACATTCCCACAGGCAAGCTGAAGCAACTCCTGGCCTTTGCAGAGGCCAGTGGACGTTTCTTCATGCCTGAACATTAAACCATTCTACACTTTCATAGCTACTTTCTATCTTTCATATATGGCGTCTGCAATAGGTCCTCCAATGGACTTCCGCAGCATCCACTTTCGGGCGGCAATCGGCAATAACATTCGCTGCCAAATGCAGCCCGATTATTCTATTCTAACTAGCTATTCAGGATTAAACGGAAGAAAAGACTGGATCAAGAAAAAATTAGCAACCTCAGGCTCCAGAACGGTAGCATAACCCTGATGTGTGTGATGACAATGTGTGTGATGATGGCCATTTGCTTCTTTGACAGGGGCCGTGCTTGGTGAGGAATCAGCGTCCGTGACATCATCCGATAGTTGCGAATCGGTGGAGTCCACAAATGTTACTCTTCGTTTCTTTCGCCTGAACTTCCGCTGAGATAAATTTCCAGCAACGGAAGTGCCGACTGAAAACGATTCTTGGTCTAGAGATCCTCCTGATGAAAAGTAATAGAAAGGATGGACAAAGGAATTTGCTCCCACACAGCCGAGATTGTTTGAACTAATTGATTGTTGGATTTCCAAAATATCAAAGTAAAGTCTTTTCAAATCACCCAGAACCTACAAATTGCACAAAATTAATCTTCTCTTCTCAAATGCAAACTTCCACATAACCAGATATAACAAAAATGTTTTCAAAATACCCGAAACTGCACTGGGGACTGCTTTAAATCCGACTCGGTTAGCAGCAATAAGCTTTTCCCATCGATTTGTTGATCCTCACAAAGAGCTCGAACATACACCTCATTATGATTTTTGGTTCGCAGCCATCGGGCTACATCTTCCGCTGTCCACTTGGTAATCACTTCAAAATTCACTGCTTCACTATTTACACTCATTGTAACAGCTGACTAGGTTCTCAAGTCTTCAGCAAGAATATACCCCTACGGTATTATCCATCGGAGTACTCCCATCCAACAAGATAAGGAAGGATCGAACTTTCCTTACAAATACTTTCCCTGTAATTGCCCATTACACACCACTCCCATCAAATTACACATCAATCTATGTAACCCAAATCATTCACAAGCAAACACACATTTCAACAACATGATTTCATAATTTCACCAAAAAACTTAAACTAACGGAAGCTAACTCTCCTACCTTATCAGTCTCAGCACAACATGACCTTCTTCATTGAAACCTTATCGCAGTCCAGTTTCGTATCAGAAATGGGATGCAGCCTCATCAGTTATCTTTATAAGGTTACAAACAAAGATAATAACAGCTCATCCATCATAATTCTCGAATCATTTTTCACAATTTACCCCTCAATCTTAAAATTCCTATCTACCACCCACAAAATAAACAAACCTGGTCATCATTACCCCGAAGACAATAAAATCCACCTCTCCTTTTCGAAATTACTTGATTTCTCCTATCTCCAACGTACACCCGTTCAAATCCCTTCAGAGTCAGAAGATCTGACAACAAATTCTTTCCAAAATACTCCCTACCCTCATTCACCCATCAAAATATCTCTTAAAAACAAGGTTAAGTGCAACAACCTAAATATTTTCTCGATTATGCACTCATCATTACAAAACTGGGATTTTTCCCATACAAAAAAAACAACATATATATTTCCTTATTATATATATACCTAATATTTCGACGTCAACTTCTCAACTTCTAAACCAACCAGCACACTCACACTGAATCATGCTATATTGAGAACTTATACTACCATAAAGTATAACTGTTTCTATTCCACCCGCACAGTTACGTAAGTATAAGGTAAATCCTAGGAACGTTTTTTTTAAATATCACTTTATTTTCCCATATATTCAAGGAATATGAACTAACAAAACCACGAAAAAAAATTTTTTGTAGTAGTAATTTTACTTGGAATATGATTTAAATGACTTACGCCGAACCAATGAGAAATCTGTCGGGATGAGTTCTTGAGAGAAGCTATTTAAAAGGAATTGCAAAGTACATACGTAATACTAAACAAGTAAATAGGAGCATTTAGTAATAATGGGAAGAACTAATCTCACTTCACATGATTCTCAAAAGACAATGACAACTACTACGAAGTTTTTAAACTTGTCTCCCTTTATCTTTATGTGTCTGACACGACATACATTAATTTTATGTATATACTCAACGAGAATAAACAGTTAAAATGAAATGAAACCTCTAAATAAACATAGAAATGTATATATTATACATCTCCGATGAATCACTGAGGACGGACATGAAAATGTGTGTATAAACTTCCTCTATATAACAATGTTTATGTACGTGTGCCTTTTATTTCAGGGAGATAGCTTATTTGCTACACATATTCACCGTCCAAACTGATGGGTGCCATTTCCTCCCTAAAAAACTCCCTGCAGAAGAACATCAGCGAGTGAGAAGCTGGAGCAATAAAAAGCAGGAGCAAAAAGGCAGTACCAGTCCCTAGCTCTGTCTAGTACCTTATGTATACATTTTATTATAGTGCACATGACAAACACGGAGCATGTAAAAAGCATGCAGTGCTTGCCCTGCTATGGAATGTGTGGAAACTCATCATCTGTCCCATACAAAAGTGGCAACCATGAGCATTGCAATTTACCTAGACTTTAAATGTTCATATTTACACAGCGAGAATTTTGTCGGGCTAATGTATACCCACATTATGAATACAGTGCTAGTAGATAATATTTAATAATTAAGTATGTCACACGAATTTCGAGGCTGAAGAAAGTGTTTCAAGTTGGCTTGGAGTGCGGTGGATGTCTATGTTGTGAATGTGCCCATATAGTAATGCAAATATGATGCGTCAATTTGGAAATTAAGGCAAAATTGAGGAAATATTTCCTATCCTAAGGCACTTAGTATTGTAAACATTTCTTAGCGTTTCTTGTTTGTAAAAATTTCAAGGTCTGAATTTTGATCTATTGGTAATGGGGAAGGTCGGTCGTGTCTATTTGCATGATAACTTTACAAAAGTCCCTGAATAGGCTGAATAAATGAAACGTCTGTCTGTTGTAGGTGTATGATTTTTTGTGGAAAAAATAGTCTGGAAATTCTGTTTAAGCCTTTTAAGATTATAAGACATTTTTCTACGAATTGGGAACAATAAACGAATGCTATATAAAATAGTGAATGGACCATTATTATAATATAATATAATGATAATTTATTCAGGTCGATTATTTGGCCTAGACCCTTACAACCACAATGAACCATTATTGCATTGGAAGCTTGAAACTGATGTGATTTTTCATTTTGGAGCTCTACCCGGTATTTATAAGAAAAATCAATTTCTGTACATACTGGCAAATTCAATGTGTGCAATATGTATTCGATATTATTTTGTTATAATTAATTAATTAATTGTTTAAGAGGATCAGAGCATAGAACATTTTTAGTTTAGTTTTATGCAGCAAAATAATTTTTCTGGGGTAAACTTTTTTTAGATGCTAGTCGTAATTCCCGTACGTAAACTATATAGAATAACCTGGGGGAAATGGCTGGAGGGGGAAGTGGCTGCAGGGCAAAATTTGACATAAAAGGGGCAAAAATGTTGTGGGTAAGCGTTATATAATACTGGGAATTAAATGGTTTGGTTACAAATTTTGCCTCACTGACTATTTTTGCCCCTGGTTACCCTATACACGGGCTAATTTTTGGGTTACATATTTAGGTTAAGATTGCTAAGGTTTTCCATGTGTTATCGACGTAAAATATTTAAGAGCTAACAAATTAGTACTGGTCCTGAACAAGGGTACTTCAGAATTAATTTTAGGGACATTCGCTATTTGAATAACTTGAGTAAACTTTGGTATGAATGTGAACATGGGTGTTCTCAGTAGTCGATTTTATTTATTTGACCGTCACATTTGTTAGGCCACCCGATATATTTAAACTGTTTACATAATATGCACAGTCTATGAGTGGTTGATTATCAACATGTATTTCAACTTGAGACTATTCTCAAGGTAACTACAAATAAACCAGATATAATAATTTACAATGATAACAAGCCGTCTTTGTTTAGGGGGATAAAAAGCACGATGTTTAGGATTAATTGGACAAAAATCAGAATTCCTGCATTTTTGCGACTTATATTCTACGCAAAACAGGTTTACCAAACACGCGAAAGGTTTGCCTACGTTGTTTCTTTGTTGCTTTCTTTTAATGCGTAGTGGGCTAGTGGACGAAGTCAACGCTGAAATCAAATCCCCTTTTTTTTGCTACAACTACACTACCTCAACCATTACGGCTCATTGTCAATTGAGCGTCTACATATTTTAGGAACAGAGCAAAGCTATTTGTTTCCCAACCCTCCAAAAAATACTTGGCAAAAAATATGAACTCAAAAAATCACAAACTTATCTGAAAATGAGCTAAGGTAAAATTAATATATACGGTTAGATAGAATAGAATAGAATAATCGAGTATATATATATATATACACACGGTTAGAACAGATGTACAAATATGCATAACAACACGGAGGCGACGGAGGTGGTATAGGAGTTTTAATAAGCAATTCAGTAGCCCTCCTTGTTTTGTGTATTTGCGCCACCTAACCACAGTCCTAAAATAATTAAAGTAGTGCAGGGAATTTTGATTAAATTTGCTGTGAAAATGCAAACAAAGCGAGTGGAGTCCCAAGGACATTATCCCAAGTGCGTATATGTACTCTCTACTCTCTACTGATTCTCAGATGTTTACTTCAGCTGAGAGAATTAGAAAGCTAAAGTAAAAATAACTTTTATTTCGTCTGGACTGGAAGCAACGAGACCATAAGTGTGTAAGTATTTGAAAGGACTTACAAAAACCGTTTACTTGCTCAGGCTTGGAATTGGGATGCAAACAAATCGTGCACTCAAAAGGAATCTAAACTTTGTTTACCTAAGAATGAAAGGAAGCACTGAATAGGGCCACTGAAATGAGGCTAATAAAAAGCAAACATTTAAGATCATTCCTATAAAGCTGAGGAAAACGAAATCGATAGTTTCATCGGTGGAAATATTTAATCACTGTACGTTAGGACAGGAAATTTCCGTAGAGCTTTTAACATCAACACACATGCGAATGAATGATTGACAATGAGTGCTGCTGCACTATAACCACGGTGGACTTACATAATGGAGCGGCTATAAGTGAAATAAAGGAAAAGAGTAGGAATGTGTAGTTGTCCTTTACGAAATCAATGAGATAGCCATATGAAATAATGAACACATGATGAAAGTACACTTGTCAGTTCCTGTCGTTGTTAGGGAAATAATGCATAACTCAGTAACTCACTGGACAAAAATCAATTCGGGGATACGTAAGTATATTTACATTCACTCCTCGGACTTGTGAGTTCCGACTCCCAGAATATGGGGAAAGCTGTTACTGTAAGTGACAAGGAGTAATTATTATTCATCACAAGAATAACATGACACATTTCTCTCACAATCTAACTGGAGTCAGGACAGTCAGGAGAGCCGTACCGATACCGATGCGCTATAATTTACTCGGATCTATCCAAACAACATGCTCTGCATTTCTTTCTACACATACAAGGCAATTTTCAGGGTAATTTCAAAGCTTTTTCAAATTGAGCTTAATTTAACTTATTAACTCTCATTGAACCTACACTGGAGCTTTTCAAAACTAGTTATACATATATCAGTAACTATTTTATGGGAAATTGGAATAGCAGTAGTAATTTACACCACCTCAAAGTTTTTACCGTACTGAGTACTGGGCACTGCGAATTACTGAATTCTAATATTTCTAATCGTTTCAATTTACAAATGAGTTATTTAGAGTAAACAAATGTACGAAAAGCCTCACTTTCCAGGTTTGTGTGGATTCTCTCACGTATATCATCCTCCAAGGGAATTAATAACCTGCCCTTTTTAATTAATCAGGGAGTTAAACAAATGGATTTTAATTGAGTGATACTATTTATTTTAAATTGTGAAATGTCAAAACCAGTAAAGCTGTGCATTTTATTACGTTTCCTCAAATAGTGTACTCTTCATTACCTTGGAAGCAAATCATTTTCATGTTCTGATATAAGTCTTCCACTAGTCTAATATTTACTTAATAGATGATCTATTGGTTCTTAAATATTAGTCTTTGCTTTGCTATTACTGTTCCAGGGGCGGGTTGGAGAACTTATGTACATATTTAGAAAGTTGTAACTTTCAGTCAACAATAAATAGCTGATATTTTTGGATGTGTACACAACAGGACAAGTACAATACTCTGCTAGACTAAATTTGTTTTGTAATGCCGAAATGAGCAAAAACGTTTTGGTTTGAGTAAAGGAATCACAGAATGTATCGATTTAATTGGAGAATATTGTATATTTATGTACATAGGAGAGATGGGGTGAAGTCAAGCGAAAAGTCCACAATGAGGCACATCTTGTAGTTGGTTCTTCATTCTCATTTATAATTAATGAGTTCGTCCTACAATCAAAAGCTTCCAATTCACAGTGTGTAAACATGGAAAGAATTATTTTCTATTTCATTATCCTCTTTTTAATTTAAAAAGTTTGCAACAACCCTAGAATTTCATGGAGCAGGGCGTGTGAAGAAAACGTTTTTAGGGAAATTGAAATATCAATAAATTAATGGCTGTGCCGCTGACTCTGCAATAAAAATGATATTTGTAATGTGATATATGTAATATAATTTATAAAGTACAACAGCGTTTTCTAAAAAACAATGGGCTTTCATTCAATATTCACAGCATGGTATACTTACAAGAACAGTGATCCAAGAATCGAGTTGACGTTGAGGATAAAGCCCTCTGGTGTAAAGGGGCGTCGGGGCGTGTAATAATAATACCATAGTATTGAAGCAAGTCAGGAGTAAAGTTAGTACCATTAAGCCAGCTCGACCTCAGCCCAGACCAAAATGTTCAATTTAAAAGCAGGTAGAAACTAGTAGGAGATTTTGAATAAAATTGTTGACCCCTTCATAAGGTCTTGCTGTCGCGGGGTTCATTTCTGGTAGAGGCGTTCGACGTGGTTCATCGTCTTCCTCTCCTAAAAGCAATTCGTTCAATTTGACAACTTCGTGGTAAAATCCTAATCAGGAAATAAGGCTACTACGTTGCTATACCCATAATTCGAGCCCCCCAGAAATTTTCTATGATGTTCCCCAAGAACTCTGGAGGAAATTGACTCTTGATGTGATTACAATGGACTATAAACTAAATTTATAACATTTAACAAATCGAAGGGCTGTACATGCAAACATATCACTGAGTTTTAGCGGGAAAAGTATAGAAAGAGTAAATGCTTTTATTCACCTGCACGCGCACGTGCACATACGTATATAGTTATAATTACATGTAAAAACCACTACAGTCACACATGGCAAGAAAAAGTTATTGAAAAACTAATTTTCTCCAAAATTTTCTAAATACGCTAAAATCCTGCGTAAAATTCAAAAGAAAGATTCACTTTACTCCTTTGTTTACAAGATTGCATGTAACTTACATGATGTAAGAGCCCATGAATCAGACTATGTATTAGGCAAAAACTACACTGGAGCTGCCAGAAAAACTTTTTAGTCAATACTTTATAAATCTGTAGCCTTCAATTAAAAATGTAGAAACGAAAATGAGGAACAAGTTCCCAACTTCGTTGCGTAACCAACAGAGCCCGAAATTTATTAATTCCAACTTGTTAGATTCTAAAACCTCTTCTAACTCGCCTTACCGTAATCCGCAGAAGAATTTTTTTTTCAGAGAAACATCGATGTTCATTTTTTTACTATGAATTGGCCAAAAATGCAATCCAATGAGAATCTGAAGATATTAACTTATTTTGACTGTACTAACTGGAATTCTGGGGAGGACATGATAAAACCTACCGTTAGCCATGTTTAGTCTTAATTATATAAGTTTGGGTTAAACTGTGTGACGAAACCCCTGGAAAATGCGGATTGTAGTAGTGAAAAGCAACTCTTTGTAAATCACTACACCAGAATATTTTGCAAAATCTCGACTTACCGAGTGTTTTTATGAAAATTTGAATTCCAGGTGCGGTCTGCTTATCTACTTAAGTGAAGTGCACATCAAAGATTGCAGATATTTACGTTCAATGGCTCGAATGGAATGATCGGAAATTGCAATGTACATACCAACAAGACTGTAAGCCCTTGTGCTAAATCAGTTGCTCATAGTAAAATTTTATGAGCAAGGTGAATTATGTCAGCCATTGGCCGTCACAGTCACGGTGGTGACAGTTTTCTCCGAAAAACGCTTTATCTCAGCTATATATAGAAGTTCAATAATAGAACAACGAAACTAGTATGCTGTCATTAGATTTAGTTTTCAATGAAGATTTTCATTGCTTGGATTGCGTCACTATATTGAAACTTTTTCCATACGACAGCCGGTGCGGTGTAAAGAAACCGTTGATATTGATATTCCGCTTAGTTTTTCATTTTTGTTTGGAGAAAGGTATTCATTTTTTTTATAGAAAAATAATTTAATTTTCCAAATGCTCAAGTACTTCATATTAAAGTATGAATCGTTGTCAAAATTTTAAGGGGCTAAATCATATAGAAATACATGTCCTCCGGACATTAGTAATAAGCTACTAAACATGTGTCAATAGTAAACCACATGCCCCCTTTTAGATAACTGGTGGAAATAAATTCATCAATAGCTAAAAATTAAATAAAAAAAATTAAACTTTTATTTTTAATACGAATAAATTATGTATAATAATGTGCTGTACAATAGAATATAGCTGGATTGAACATGTTGTGCAAACTCTGAACCATAAAATAATATGAGTACGATCGATCAGTGACCAACCTTTACACAGCTGCGTAAAAAACTGGACAATAATATTAAAAGCAAAAATAATACACCATTAATGTCAATAATCATTAAGATTTTATTTCGAGCCCTCTTTTCTGTACTGATAGATGATTAAAAAACCCATACAATAAACGATGCTGCAAATGATTATTTTTACATCATCGGAAGCAAAATCCACGGTTATCCGAAATCCCATGACTCGAAATGTATAGCTGTAACTATCAAATGAGGATATCGCATATTAAAACGGAAACATATTGTCAGTGAGTACAAAATGATACGATTATAAACAAAAACTGTTTTCCATTTGACGAGTTGGAATTAGTAAGTTACCGAAAAAAATCGAGATTTGAATTCGGAACAAATCATGAATGTTTTTTAACGTTAAAAATATCCAAGATGGTAGGTTTTAAGTGCGCTTAAAAGTCACTACAAAACAATATATATATATTCAAAGTGTCAATAAATAATAGAAACCCATGGGACGGGGTTTTCGAAATAAATAATAAGTAAATGTGTACAAGTCCATGAGGACTACGTACATACACCTTATAATTAAATACTGCGTTGGGAAGAGGACGAATACATGAGATTCTGAGATATTGAGATTGGTAAAAGTACCACAATCATTTCGTGTTCGGATACTTCGGATTCTTAGAACTTGAATAAATTTTGGAGGAAATATTTCTTGAGGGTAGCAGAAATGAGTGCGCTTAGTTGTTTCTGCACATCCGGTTGAATTCGATTTGTAAAAACTGTCTCAATCTCCTTCTCTAAATCCAGCAGAGAGTCATGATCTTCCCGATGTTCTTTGGCGAAATCGGCAGTGGGAGCCGCATAGTAAATCTCATTGATACTCGGATGTTCTTCTCGAATTTTATCCATCTTCACAATCAAAGGATCTAACTTGAGCTTCACACTCATCGCTCCCGTGTGGATAGGGAAAATGGAGTGAATGTCAAAGAGACGGACGGATTCCGCGATGAAGCGAGTTTCATGGAAATGGAATTCTAATTTTTGAGTCGAGCTGTCTATGGGATCACTTGGACATCTCAATTCTACTAGAGGCTCATGAAGAGATCGTACTTGTTGAATCGTCACGATGTACTTTGGATGTCGTTTTAGTCGTTGCTGGAACTTGAGGTTGTCCATTCCCCATTTGTGATGTACAATTGATTTCTGGATCTCATGTTGAATTTTTGAACATGGGTCTCGACTTGACCGCCGGTCATCCGCACCTATTTATATACAAATAAATATAAACTTTATACAGCGCCTCCGTAAAATTGTCAGCATACTTATTATATCCTTAACAAATTACATAAATTTGTCCAAAAACTTTACACAGGTAATCTAAACGAATTCGAAGGAACAATCTAAAGAACTTAAACCAAAAAATCTTTCCTATGTCTAAAATATTATTTTTAATTCCCAGATCTTCCTTAAAATGGCCCAAGAATCTAAATACTTTTAATATGCTAGCAAGGAAATCTGAAATGAATTAAATTAACATATGAAACAAACGTCACCCTCCTCAGGGCCTTTCAGACTTTGTTTCATTATCCTCCAAGGTTTATTTCCTTCTCATATCAAGCACCAGTAATTATTGCAATCCTCATTCAGCCATGAATTTTAATTAAATGCCAAGAACCACGAAGTTCCATTAAGTATCAGTCTTCCTTATTACATATGTAAAATTCCAGAATATTTAAATCAGCTATACATATAAAACTGACACCAGTGACAGGCGTCACTATATGGTTTTTAAAAAGCAACTAATCCTAAAAATTTCTTTTTTTCCATCAGCTTCAAAATTATTACTAAATAACAAAATAGGCAAGGGAATTATAATTAAGAAATGCCATATCAAGGGCTGGATATGTATGCACCTACCCGAAACACCCAGAGCAATTGTCAAGGCTACTAGTAACACAAGGAGAGGAAACGTCGGAGTGTTTCTCAGCCACTTCTGGGACTTCATTTTAGATCCTTTGCGTTTTTTTTGTTTTGGGGTACTCTGAAACTGGGCTCGATGCTTTTCCTCAAGTCGTGCTGCTCAGCACGTAATGAATAATAATGTAATGGAGAATGTTGCACTAAAATGTGTTTGGATATACTTTTAGAGAAAAATCCCTGGATATTATATGTATGGAAAAAAAATTAAATTTATCTCAAGGAGCAATATCGGTTTGATGAGTGAGGAGAGAAATATCCTAAGAATTTCTTGTTGCTGAAGAGAGTGTCAGTTGATTACTGGAAACTAAGGCAAATGATTCAGCAATTTAGTTCGGCCTCAAGACTGTAAAACCCCATTCCTCCTCCTATATTTTACGATTTGGCTTTTGATGGGAAGGTGTACAAGCGTATCATCTTGACTCAGTCAGATTGTTAATGAAAACATGTATTGAGATATGCTTGCCTTGCCATCTTCCCATCCAGTCTACTATACAGTAGCAAAATCCACTCACTTCACAAAAGTTGCATGCAGATAAACGGAGCAAGTTGAGCATCGAGCTTGCCTTGCCTCGTTAACCTACAGGACTTGTGTATATACTTATAGATTCAGCAGAGAGTGAGCGATAGAAAGAGAGAGAGACTATGAGAGGTTCAACAATCAGGCTTTCAACCTCTAACAAAACCAAATAAGACTGTCTGTCCATTGAGATTAAATTAGAGGAGCGGTGGAAGATGATGATGACTGCGTACACACAGAGAACTTGTCAATTTAAAATCAAGGTACCGTATAGGCTGAAACAATCAGTGTAAAGAGTAAGAAGCTCCATCGGCATCGGCATCTTTTATTGACATGACATGACGAGTGCGGTTGACTTGAACGGAGTGAGAAAAAGACTAAACTAACAAGTAAGAGTAATAAAATATTTACCCGTACATTCAAAGGACACTGCCTCACTCAAGTCACTCAAGTGATCACATAGGATCTAAGAGGAGCAAATAACCAGAAATGAAAGAAAAGCCTCGGGTATGGGATGAACAGCTCCGTCGCAAACTAACATACATACACACACACGGCTCTGCTCCGTAGCTCAACAATCATTTAAATTGAATACGTAACAATCAGTGCGGATTTCACATTTACGGTACTTTGCACTTGCATTCTGTTATTTTCTTCCGTCCCAACTAGCATTTTTCATGCTCAAAGTCTCTGCCTATAATAACTATTTCTGGTCTTAACCTCGCTCAGCCAGTCGCTTCCCCTTAGATTTTACTTTATCTTTCCACTTACATACACACTTACTCCTCTCATCTTCATGTCATCGCTTTTATTAAGTCTTCTTTTTCTCACCTTCTCTTCCTAACCTAGGATCTTCCATGTGTATATAGTCAAGTCAGCTCTACTTATCGCTCTAAGATTTTTCACCTTTCATCTTTAATGCATCAAAAATACAAAGAGTCGTGCAAAAAACAAATCCTCAATAACTAAATTGTATTGTTTTATTGCTCAAATTAGAGCAGACATTAGCAATGTTCACAAAAGGTAATTATTGTTCAGAAAATATAGTTGTAAAAAATAATTAATCAGAATATGTATTGAGTTACACAAGAGTGGATTTTAACATGAGTTTGATCTTTGTAGCGTAATTTGGACCAACACACGGATTAATTTTGATGAGAGATGAATGTGTGAATATGATGGGTGATTTCCCCATCCCGCCAAGAATGAGAGTAATGTAAGTTTTTTATATGGAAAAAAAATTGATAGTATTGTAATGCTGAGTGAGTGAGCAAAACAATAAGAATAATAATTTACAGCGTTAGCTGTATCCGGGCCCCAAACGTTCTTCATCCCATCGTTGCTCATTGAACTCCTAACCGTTTGTTTTTCAATCAACCTATCAACAGCTTTCCTCTCACTGCTTCTACAATAATTATCGTTATTTAATATTACTTTACAATCGTATCCATCCGTTCACAGTATGAGCATTACGGTGATTACAACATCAGATATGTATGTGAACAAAGTGATTGTAACAAAAGTCTAATATATTTGAACTTTGTGAGAAAATAAAATACATGTATGAAATGTCTATACTTTTTCTAATTTACTTTAGAGTTTCCAGGTTCATGGGTGTTGATGGAAGCAGGGCGCAATTACATAAGCTCGAACGAATCTCTCTCTCTCTCTCTCTTGAGTTGTTGAAGGAAGGGAGAATAATTGGCAATAATAATTATTACTACAATTCGTTACATTTCATGGCGACAATGTAAAAGTTTGTGAGGAGCATTATCAACTCATTGAATCACGTAGTAAATGACCCTTATCCTTTGGACTAGTTCTTGCGTAACCGCAGTATACAAAATCCTACAAAAAGTTTTAGGGAGCTTGTTAAATGATAAAATTAAAAAAAAAGTTTTGACCCATAAGAATTATTTTCTGGGTTGAATAAATTAATGATGTTATAAAATAATGCCTTAAATGTAAATCGTTCAAATTGGGGATGATCGCATAATGAGATTCCCACCTGATGTTCTAAGGCTCTCATTCTATTTTAATGGGACAACTATCCAGAGTTAAATCCCCCCGACCAAAAGTAAAACTCAGGCTTATTCGTAAGTTTTACTTTTGATCGGGGGGATTTAACTCTGGAAATAAAATATCATGTTTCTGTTTTTTATGTAAAAAAAATTATATGCAAAAAATTATGGCAAAAAAAATATATTCATGTGAAATCCCGTCACGTTATTGTGATTATGCTTAGTAATGGACTAACGAGAATAATGGAATACATCGTTGATTTTAACTTATTGAGAAAGCGGTGAAAGGTAAGGAGAGATTAAAACATTTGAGAAATTCTGACAACTCTCAAAAATGGGCTATGAGTATTTGCAGAAGTAAACTTGAATAGCATCAAGCATTGTTTCCATATGTATAAAAGTATTTGCTAATAGCTCCAGCTTTTTTAGACATGCAGGATCTTTAAAAACAGCAGCCCAAAACCTGAAAGCTCCTCTATATAAAAAAACCTTGTTCTATGCACATTTTACATCCGTTAGCTTCCCTTTCTGCAGTACTTGCAATGCCGGTTTTGAACGGTGAATGGCCACAAACGGAAAAAATGAATTTACCATGTTATTTTTTAGAAATCTAGATATAAGACTATGCTCAAAAGAGGAGGTAGCAAAAATGGCTGTGACTCTTACCAGGAAATTTTGAAATGTGCGTATATAATAATAATTTCCACAGCAGCTCACCAGCAAACATTTGCTCATGTCTTCCCCAACCAATGATTCTAAATTTTTTGAATGATTCCTACACCTTCACAGGAATAGCCTATTGTAATTAGTAGCTAGAATAGTTCTTACTATAATTCCATATTAATTTGCAGTATGTATTTGGTCTTGGAAAAAATAAAGTCTTCAACTCTATCATTTTCAGGGCGGCGTCACCCCCTGGTAAAAAACTCTTGCCAGTACATCCGCAAGTCTTTTCAATCCTCCGCACGGTATCTAAACTAATACTTGGCCGATTTGGAAGAATCTTTTTCTAGATCATTAGAAAGGCCAAGTGCAAATTTGGTTCAAATTGATCCGGTAGTTTAGGAAAACCAAACTGGTTTTTTTTGGTTTGCTATTTCCCGCAAACCTCGACACAGATACAACAAAACTTTTAAACACATAAGATACCCCACTAATAGCGCTGAATTTGTTTGCCGTTGTAATGGGTCAATGTATTTTTTGAGAAAAATTCTTTAAACTTCGAGTATCAATTTTTAAGGGTTACTTCAATTATTTTCAAAGGTTTTGTAAGAATTTAAATGAAATTCTTACCCACATTGGCTATGTGTTTAAAAACATTTTGTTCATTTTTGTATGGCTAACACCGGCTTTTTAGTACCGTCTTGATACTGCCCGCTTGATGAATCACATGCTAAAAAGCTGCTCATAAAGGTGAGAAACAGTAAAACCCCTTAGTTCGAGCGGTGACAACTACATATGTTTACTAGTCAGCATATTTGCCTGAAAATGTTTACTGTCAGTCGTAACCAAAATGGAAGAAATACTTGAGACTTGAACTGAAATAAAAGCTTTCATAACACTTCTTGAACGAGCGAATGATTTACAATCTGAAAAATGTCAAAATTCGTTACATTCAAACAAGAAACTCGGTGAATTTGTTTCACCAAGGACTCATTGTTTTAGTACACATTACTAGGGCCATATCAGTATCAACATCCACAAAATATTTGGGGTTAATAGCTCCACAGATAGGTCAGTCTACACCTTAAAACTGTCAAAGAGTCCATTTAAAAAAATGCAAATAAAAATGTATCATGACTAAATACAAAGCATGAGAAGGTTTTTTGAGGACAAGGTTTTCCACCATGAATTATTATTATTGTTACTCCATTCTGCTCATATGTGTGTGAACCCCCACCTTTCCTTCTTCAATTGACACTTGGAAAAGTCAGAGATAATACGTGTCTTCTTTCATCTGCACAAATGTATGTATCTACATACTTACCGCAGGCAGAAGTGGAGCGATGAATGATCCTCATTAGTTGCACGCTGTAAAAATACATTTTATTTTAAAATCCCTTTGAGTATACAAACAGTTACAATTTAATAGTCATTTGATGCATACATTTATAACGCATCTTAACCTTTTTAGTTTGCCCTCATAAATCATAACTCCCCTCCCCTCCATAATCTCAATGTCTTTTCTTCATGGCTGGGAATCTTCATTTTCATTTTTAAATGACACTGAATCCAACATTCACTGGAATAATAAACACCAATAATTACAGACCCCACCACCGTAGTCACTGCAGCGTATACACACGTAGATGCAAAATTACTTGAATAATTTAAATTTAAAACTAAGCAAAATTGAAACTAAAAACAAATTATGTATCATATTTTTTTACGAAGCATGACACCATGTAATGCAACTAAAATGCATTAGTTAAATTGCATTACACCCATAATTATTGATAGAAGATTAGAATGCATGAAACTGTAGACCATGTCCCGAGGGAACATTTTTGAAATTTTTTAACTCAAAAAATCATTTTTTCTACCAAAAAGGAAGGATTTGCTCCAAATTTTAATATGATGAAAAATTCGTTGTAAAACTTACTCTTGTGTTTACACAAGTAAATACTGAAATGTGTAATATTCAATGGGTGAAGATTACGGTAAAATGATTATTGCACCATATTAAGTCGTAAACGTGTGCGTAGTTTTGAAGGAAGAAAATTATTATTCATTATGATTGCATGATTTCACTGCTCCTTCAATACTTGTGTGGTATTCAATGGCGACATAATAATATAAGAGTACTCGTTGCATTATGAGAAAGTCACAGCAAGAGCCTTAATTTCCTGTGACAATGGGATTCTATGAAGAGATAACTAGTGTAGTACGGTCCTCCGTGGCAGGCCTTTACTATGGAGACTAAAGAAGGAGGATGAATGTAGTGCATCGAAACGATCCACTTCCTTCAAGAGGAAACTATTAAGATTCAATTGGAAAACAAGGTTGGTTGGAAAAAACTATGGGTAAAATAGACGGAACATTTTGCCTTCTCACGGAAACCATGTAGATTACATATGGACGTATGTATTCCATCCATTGTTGGGAAGAGATTGAACTACATATGGCCATTGTCTTCTCTCATGTTTTTCTTCTCTCTCGTCAGACTTCAAGGAACTACTGGGTTACACGCTAACCTGACCTCAACCCGTACAAAAAGCTTAGTGTAGATCTTCAAAGTGCTTTCAGCATTTGGAGACAAAACAACTCCCAAAGAGTCAAAGAGCCCGAGAATTGGAGGTGCATTTGACGCTTCTATTATTTCTCTCCTATTTATTCTGATTATTTGCTCCGTATGTGCAGGCTCCTTTTCCCAAGCCACTACTATTACTAGCATAGCTGGAAATGCAATTTTTTCACAATAATTTATTTAGGAATGAGGATTACTAGTAGTAGCTGTTGTTTTATGCAATATAATATCAGAAAATTAGGACAGGAAAAATTTTAAAGTAAATCAAATTATTAATTTTAATTTGCATTACCATGGGCTTTGCTTCCTACAAAAGTTAAAATGATTGCACATGAGATTTTGCATCAGAATTGGATGAGGTTGTTAATTTCCTCCCTAGAATTTTTAAAGCTTTAATGCAAAATAATCAAAAGTTGGTTTTCTATGAAATTCTCTTCCGCAATCAGACTGAGTAAAATTGTTCCTGTAAAATATATACAGGGCCCTGTATTTAAACCCCTGCAGGGGTTTAAATACATGACAATGCAATGTTTGTCTACAATTTCTTTACACATAATGAAAGCTTTTTTTATTTTCGCATTCGCAGAATAGTTTGCAATAGCAGATGAATCAGGAGAATTCCCTGTTATTTATTGAAGGAAAAACCAAGTTGGTTGTTCACCCGGTGGACTTTTTTCTAACCAAAAAAACGACTTGGTAAGGCCAATTTTGACGGTTACAGGTACCTAAACTTCCCCCCACCCAAAAAAAAACCTTCACTGTCCAGTGGGCAAAACCTGACATCAACCATGGAAACTTGACTACCAATTTCTTCCCCTGACTTCTACGTAAAAATCGTTACCAAGTATTTAAGTTGGTATAAAATGTACCTACTCCCGAGTCTCACACTTGAGTTTCTCATTTCTGGCTTATTCCATATTTTTTTCAGGGCTCTAGATTCTCCTGGAATTTTTCTTATACACACCATAAGTTTAGCATGTACAGAATGTTCGACTGTCTTCAAGTACTACTTTTATGTTTAGGTATGCATCGTGATTGCTTATTTTTGATGGGGGAATATGAGTACTCATTACCTTGACAAATCCCACCGAATTCGGGAATTTAACCCTACACAGTACACACACTCACTGACAGTTTGAGTCACTGTACTGTACTAAAGTACGACTCCAAATGCAAAGTACTGGCGAGTCAAGCCACAGTGGTCCCTGAGGCGGGGCTTCACCCATTGTGTCGGCTAAGCCTAAGTGCCGCATGAAGCCCCGCCTCAGGGACCAGTGTGGCTTGACTCGCCAGTAGGTCATACCTAGAACCTTCATCTTCATACATTCATTACAGCATGCTATTAATCTGCCCTAGCAGTTGTGTGCAGTGAACAAGGTTTGAGTATAATCGATACGAACATGTAATATAGTTCACGTTTAGTTTTGTTCTTTTGTTCAGATCTGTTCAGTTACAACAAAATTATTGCAATTTAAATCTCCCAGAACAGAACAATAACAATATCTTAACCTTAAGAACTTTAGAATAACAAAACAAATTAGGGAAGCGAGGAGAAAGACGTTACATGAAACGTGAACTATAACATTAACAATATGAAAAGAACTAGAACATTAATAAGATGAACAATAACTAAGAACAAAATTACCTGAACAAAACAATATCCAAATTTATTGTTCACTTCATGTCTGACCCGAACAAGAGCAATAACTACATGAACAAATTACAGCCCTACACGTAGTGCTGTAATTTGTTCTGTTCTTGTTCTACCTGAAAACTGATAACAAACTGAACAATCTGTATGGTTTAGTTCTTTCCGAATTGTTCTTGTTATTGTTCTCCTAGATTGTTCTTGTTGTGGCTGAACCCGGTATTGTTCTGCCACGGGTAGGATTTTGTAATGTAATTTGATGAGTTTGTTATTCTTGAACTAGTTTTTTTCTACGCCCTAGTGTGATTTAGTTCTTGTTCTGTTTTGTTGTAAGTCAAAAGTTTAGTTTTTGCTGCGTTCTTCGAACAGAACTAAACTTAAAGAAAAAGAACGATCCAAATCCGAACTATGTAGCCTACAAAATCAAGTCATGAAACTCATAACATCAAATAGAAATAATAACAATTCTTCATCTTATCATTTCACTGTAGTCTTGACGAGTACAGTCATTTTGTCAGGCAGCAACAGATTGGATTGTTCTTTTTCTTAAAATTTAGTTCTGTTCAAAGAACTAAAACTAAAACTAAACTTTTTCACTAAGAACAAAACAGAACAAGAACTAAATAGCACGACGGTGACGAACAAAACGAGTTTAAGTTGAACAAACACATCAAATTACATTACAAAATCCTATCCCGTCGCAGAACAATATCGAGTTAAGTCCGAACAATAACAAGAACAATCCGCAAAGAACAAAACTATTTTGATTGTTGTTTTTTAGTAGCTTTAAGGTAGAAGAAGAACAGAACAAAAAGAACAAATTACAGCACTAGTTACAAATAATTCCAACAATTCACGAATGTGGAGACACCGATGAATGTTGTAGCACTAAAGCCCACAATCGAGTACCCATCTCTTTTATAGGTCCGTGCGAAAAACGCAAGTTGAACAGTGATTTTTTAATTCAATTAATTAAACTC
>JAQFXU010002566.1:0-20044 GCA_034693705.1 Spatulosminthurus flaviceps
TTTTGCTTCTATAATTCTCTTCATTAATGGTGTCTTCATCACAAATATTTTGAATGTGTTTCTTTCTTAAACTGTCGCAGTTGTTGCATCTGAACATAATGTGGAATACTGTTTTATCTGCCATTCCGCATTTACATTCCGGATTTTTCTTTTCTTTGTTTTCATTTGGTCCATATTGCATTTAGGTATGTTACTTGATTGTGTGTCCATATCCTTTGTTCCCCGAGTCTGAAGTTTTGTATGAATTTTACCAATGGCTCGCACCTGTGATTCTTCTCAAGAATTTTGTTTGTAACATTCAACTATTTATTACATGTAATTATTTCTAACACAAGGTTCTTGTCATCAAATGAAATCAAAATGAAACATCAAACTATGAGTTTCCCTCAAACTATGCCAATGTGAAGAACTTGAGTAAAGCTATTCTTTTATCACTGCCAATGGATAAAAAAAGAATTGAAAGCTACGTTTACAATAAAGAGTATACCCCCACGCTATCTCTACACTCTACCTACGGAAGAGCTTCTTTAAAACGATACAGGCATTCGCTTACTTATAATATTTTGCTCTTTACCTGATTCCGAAGGGTACGTGAACTCCATGGTCTGTCTGTAAGTGGCAATTTGTCATTGTGTAATTCACCTATATAAGTACAAGTATGGTTATATTTGTTTACATACATGCACATCCACACATTCCATATGCCCATTATTTATTAACACTTGAGTAAATCCACCTATGATTACTCAACCGATGATGAACCAAGCCAGCCGAAGAATTTCACTTGACAAGATACCTAATAATAAATGACTTGCCAACTTTTTTTTGACAAAAATGATGGGCATCTGTCACCCTCTTTGAAGGTAAGCTGAAGTGATGACGTGGTGAGAGAAAATTAATAACAATAGGCCTGACCTGACCTGACACACTGCAGCTTGAAGCATCGGTGTAATTAATTACACATCCATCAAAAATCACTAATACTATAAGAATCTAATAATTCTTCATTATCAATTTGTCATTCATAATTTTAGAGCTTTACACACTTGTCCCGATCACACTATGTACATCTTTAATCTTTATTTCAATGACAAATTCAATAGCTTTTATATATATTTAACCTCATTTGCACACATGCAACCGTCCCAACCCAACAAGTGACGACGAGGATATTATTTATCAATCTCAAATTAAATTATTGGAAGCGATATGAATTGCCCATGTCTCATGCATTCTCGACATTGAGTTTATCCGTTCCTTATTGTGTCCCTGCCTATTCTATTAAGTAAGTTCAACAAAAACCTCTACTAATCATCATAAAGAATTTAAGAGTGGATTTTCGTGGAGAGAAAACTTTTGTCCTGTACAGGAGTGGAATGACTGCATACTAAATACCATAATATACGATAAGCAGCCTTTGGAAATTATTTTTTCTCGTGGAATTCCAATTACTTACCAGTTAGTTACAAATAGTTGGCACGTTCATATTGAAAATAGTTAAGCTTTCCCTGTATTGAAATCATATGCAATCATGGAGGAATTTTCCCATTAAAATTATCACAGGCCTAAAAAATAACCATTACTTTTTACAACATCATCAACTATATCTCTATAATAATTAAGTGTAACAAAAATTTGATCCGTAAAATGTATATCTTTTTCCATTTCAATTTTCCTACCCCTTTCGATACATACATAAATATAATGTGACTCTAATAATTAAATACATGGGGGCTTTTTTTAATGAGAATACATTTATTTGTCACGTCTAATTTCTACTACACTTATTTTTGACACCTTTTTTCTGTGCAAAATGATCCAAAAACTCAACTAAACTGTAGAAAATCGAAGGGTATGGATGTGAATTTGGATTATTTATTGCTCTTGGAAATTGAATGTCTATAATATTGTATGTTTCTGCGAGGGAATTAACATAGGGAAAAGTGGATTTTTCCAGGGCTTTACAATAAGGTCGTACTCGTGGGAGTGTGTAAACATTATAGGATGAAACATACTTATTGTGTACACCATTTTATGTGCATGAAGGTAAGTACGTATATAAAAGTAGTTAAGAAAATAAAGCTCGAAAATGCTTTGCTTTGCGTGCGGAACGAGAGCCATTAATCTATTGGACATTTATTTGCGTCCTAATGTTCCCCGTCTTAAAGTATGTATTCTCTCCTCGCAAACTCTGTAATAATTAATATTACAGCTCTTGACAAAAGTTTTCTCGAGAAAATCTCACTTTGAATACTAAAAAAAACAATACATATGCATGTTACGTACACACATATATATGTATATACTACAGAACAGATGAGATATTATTTTGATGAAAACGTCGGTGTTCTTGTTTTCTTGTTACATCCATCAAAAATCCACACGGCGAAGCAATGACAATGATTAGCATTTTCTCCTTGTCTTTTGGTGTGAGGAGAATTCAGTGTGGTTTAATTTTACATGTGTGTATGCTTTATATGGGAATGTTTGTTACAGTATACTGTGAAATAGCTTGAGCCAATGTTAGTTTGCCTATATGTAAATTCTCGTTAGAATTTAAAAGAGACATTTTCTCTGTCAATGGTAACTAATTTTTTGATTAATAGTCGTAAAACTAAAATATGCATAAAAATACGAGGATACGAGTTTAAACCACTTAAAAATTCACTATAAACTATAATGGACTTTTGCTTGACAGTGGGAACACTAATCAAGTTATGTACAAGAGTTATCCTACTTTTTGGGGATACACACTATTGGTGCTAAGAGAACAAATTACTCTGGTATTTGTCCTACAATACCTGCGTGGCATGGAAATAATAGTAAATAAGAAGGGTAATTACTTTGGGAGCCCTTTTGAAATTATTCATGTTTTAGTAAGTGCTCTCTATACTAAGTAAGTGCACGTATATGTGCACTTACTTGGTGTAATATATAGTTTTTAGTGTAATATGTTAATTAGTTTCACCAAAAATCTCCATTTTTTTCATTTTTCTGTCACTGTTATATCCATATACATATATTTATATACCGCCTAAGCTTAAAACTGTACGTGTACTCAAATGTATGTACAGCCTGGGTACTCAAACCTTGAATCGCTTATTCATTTCCTCTTGTGGTGTTTTTCAAACCATTATTATTACTATCGTCTGTGAAGGAATTTGTTCACCCGCCCAAATAGACCATTTTTAGGTAAAGACGTAGATACTAGATATTCTGTGTGTAAGAGACAGAAATCTACCAGGAAGTTTTCTTCACGGTATCACACAACCTAATATACTTTCATACTTTTATGAAATAGTTATATATTACTCGAGTTTAATGGAATTTTATTAACGCTACATTTAGATATGCTTGTAAATACAAAAATTGCTTACCAAATGAATTTTTCAGTAGTCTCTGGGAAAATTTGTTCTTCCTTGTGCTCACAAATGATAGGAATATATGGGACAACGGTATAGAGCTCACTATAATAAAATGACCGTGTATTCTCAGGTCTGAGTTTTTTCTCTTGAATGTAACTGAATTATTTGTTGTTTATTGGATAACATTACAAAATATTTGGATTTCAAGCACATACAGCATTTTAATAAAATAGTAAAAAAAAAAATGTGTGGCATTATGATATCCGATGTATAGGAAAAAGGTTAATGTCAACATTATAGAAGTGGGCTGATTTATAAAGTAATATTGAATAATGGGGTCATCAAATCAATTCCTATTTTTAAAAAAACACATAAAAAGCATCTGTGAATTAGAGGTCATTTTTAGCGGGTCAGAAGGACAAACGGGATCTTGCTATTTTTGAGATTATATGTACCTGAATCCAGTCCAAGATTTATCTGTACCGTACATATAGAGGTATATGCATTATGCATGCATAAATTACAATGTGAATCCTTATTATTGAGAATAATATGGACCTCAATAAAAAGAAGATTTCTGGGGAGTACACGGACGCAAGTTTGCATCATGTACTGCACATGCAGTTCAATGTATATTTACCTGTACAATTGATGGGAGTTTGTATGTAAACTGTACAACCTATTATTGCTATGATTTTATATTTATTCATTCTTGGAATTGTGTATGTGCAGATATACATATAGAAAAGAAGCATGGACATGCAAGCACATAAAATTACATTCGATTAACTCTTAACAGTTTATATAGTTTGGTATACTAACAATAAGACAAAGCAATTTGGAAGAAAAGGGAACCCTTCCGGTTCCTATTTTCACGCTTCTTCTGTCTCAACAGTTGCGTACATAGGAGCGAGCGGTAGTAACAAATTAACAATTAATTGCCGACGTGTGAAACAAAAAGTAGCATAGAAAAACGCGTATACAAAAGGAAGGAACTGTAAAAAAAAAGTCATGAAATAGTTTTTGCAGTTGAAATACTACACACACAGTACAATGCAATGTATGGATAATATGCAATGCAAAGGAGAAAATTTTGAAATTTAATTCTTTGAATGTGTAAATATACATAGAATTTAATGAAAGTTATCAAGTACATATTCCTTTAAAGAATCTAATTTTTCTAGCATAACATGTATCTACACATTTTGTATGATGACACGTGAACATATTGAAGTGACAAAATATATGATAACGCGAATCTCCATGCGTTTTGATTTTTCATGGGTGTATGTTATTCACTTTATAATTATTGTATGCGTGAGTAAATTTTATAAGATGTTGCGTACAAAGTATAACTACCTTTAATAGTAATTATTTCCCATATATGTGACTGCCTTTGATATTGCAATGCATTATCAGAGCTTGAGAAACGTGAAACCGAGAAGAAGGAGAATACCTATAAGTGTATAAGTAGAGATAATCTCTACTTGTATATATGAGTCTACATATAATTTCTGCGTGCATATGTTTGAATTCCAAGGAAGAAGTAACGAAGGAAACAATATAACGTATGAGTCAACAATATAAGCATGGGATCAAAGGGAGATGGTACTTCTCAAGTGTGAGGGAACTCCATTGCATATCAAAAGTTACTGTATAAAAATTCTATAGCGAATGTAAACATTGACTTTAAATGAATTTAAAGGTAAAAAGGGAATCACTTTGTATAGATATTTGTCTATGTATAATAGTGTGGTTGGTTATCAAGAGCAAGTAGTGCATGGATGGGGAGACGACGAAGAAGGGGTAAAAAGTAAATGTAGGAATTGTAAAAGGTGGAGTAAAATTCTCTATAGCTGTACAGGATTTTCTCTGTCACTGACTCCTTTAAATGCTCGAAAAAAGAGAAGGACAGGGCTTAATAGGAAAATTCACCTAGAAAAATAATAATTATTTACGGGTAGATACTTTTTATATCGTATGTATAATAGCTCCACCGATTTGTTTTACCAGATTTCCCAATCCCATTTACTCACATACAGAAAACTGCCACAAATGTCAAGATTAAGAAAGCTTTGACAAAGGATTACTGTACCACTACACTCTGTGCTTCCAAATTAGTGTAGAGGATATGCATGTGTAAATAAGGAGCAAAAAAACATTATTTTTCCTAAATAAATAAGCACATATTGTAATCCTAGGTACATTTACATACGTATATGTATATATTTCTATATGAGCACCATGAAATATCTTATTGCTCATACGGTGTTGCACGGTGGGTGACTGTGAGTCACATTAATCATGGAATCTCTATACTTCTACATGACAACTGCGACACTCAAAGGCTGAGGTTTTTTTAAAGGTATATAATAACCACAATTATTGGAAATCCCATGGTAGCACATGTCTTCCTTCATAACATAATAAATTGAGAGAGCATGAATAATAAACAACACTCATATACATTAAGTCAAGCATAGGAATTACCCGTAGGTTTAGACAATCCTACATGTACAGCGTTCCCTACAACAGTTTCCCCTAATGTAATTCAATGCTTTTTAATAGAATTTGGGCAAACCAAGTGGAGCGGTGAGGTTGTTCCCCGCCTATATATTTTCTCGCAAAATTTTATAAACAAAATCTTGGCTTTTAGAAATCGGGTTGTAAAATTTTATACCAATTTATTTCAAATCTTCACAATGGAAACAGTTACTTCAGAGCTTTAATTAAGCTAGGTTGCTCCTACAGTTAGGGTAATTCCTTTGATCCTCGTTTAAAAGCCCATGTTAACGGATCCAGTTGTGGAGCACAATTGATTGATTTATTTAGTTTCAGTTGTCAAGCTATACATAGAACTAAATCCATGATTTCCAATAGCGGACAACATGTGTAAAAATTGGAGAATTTATATAATATTTACAAAATCCATGTACATAGTGTAACATAGAATAAAATAATTCGGTCAGGCAAAAATTCAATTTAATCTTCATCTTAATAAAATCCATACAGTAAGTTGTCCAAGGAAATGTTTGCTGTCTTGCTCTCGCAGGGGTGGTGGGAGTTTGTCTTAATTGATTGATGTATAAATGAGCGCTTATAGGCGCTTGATTTGTGCTTCGGGTTTTTAAATGTATTTCAATGCAGTATATTTATAATATTTGACAGCCTATATATATGTGTGATGACACTGCAGAAGCAGTAAGAGTAAACCCAACGAAAGTATCAACTGTGACTTGTAATACTCAGAAAGTTTGAAATAAAATTATAGAGTTGATTTTGTACATTTTTTGAATATTCAGATGTTGTCAAATACAAAAATTATCGTTTTGGCTTGATTTAAAGCAAACAATTTGGAGTGGCGTGTATGTGAAACTTTTCCAGACTTAATAAATTTGTGAGAAACAGAGGACCCGCTGAAGTTGGGAAGGAAATGATTCTTCTAGATCCGCCTATAGCCACGCCGCCCCTCAAATACACTAATAACTTTTGTATTAATGAAGTAACTCGATAGCGTAAGAAATGTATTCACGCAAATCAATACAACGCTATCACATTACTCTATTTTTTATAGGTATAAGAAGGTTATTTGAAACGACGGGAAATACATTTTCGAGACTACACACTGTACATTACATTAAATACTCAAGTGGTAATAGGATAATAAGATGGTCTCAAATGATAGCCAAGCATTTAGTCACTATACCGCAAGCTGAGGTGTCTTGGGGGTAGTAAGTAACTCTACACGTGCAAACATAACTTTTAGAGGAGATTAACAGTAATCTGAGTGAGAAACTCCACTAGAACATATACATAATACAACAGATTCACTTTTGTCAGGTATCGCAGTCAGGTGAACTTATTTTCCCTCTCCTCCTCAACGCTTTTTCTTAAACATGTTTATTTTTTTGTTTTAAAGTCCTATTCTCTTGCACGTTCTTCATTTCCGCCAGTCTTCGCTTACCGAGCAGAGAGTGAACAACCAAAGGAAAGGAAAGAAAATAGTATCGTGGGTATATCGTGCCAAATATTTTCTGCATACATGACAATTAATTCCTTTACGCAAAACGTTATCTTGTTCAGACAATAATCCTTACCAGACACCATTTCATTGTAATGTGATATAGCGACTAAGGATAGCGATATTTCCTCTAAGGAATCACTACCTTATTCATGCCTTCACTCCCTTCCATACAGACAAAATAAATTAACTACAAACAAATCACTCTACAAAAAAATTACATTTCAAACTGTGCACAACCAACCACCGCAAAAATAAATACATATGGGCAGGGGAGGAACTAGTAAAAGTTAATGTTTCTTCAAGTTTAAGAAAAAAAAGAAAAACTTTTCCAATTCATTCTGTCTTTTTCTATCCTTAAAAAAATGGATACTAAAATAATCTACGCTGCAGCAGCAGCAACTTCTCTGGACTCGTGGGATTTTGAAAATCTTCGGTATATTCGGAAAATTTCCCGGGGAAGAGTTCCCAACCCGGGTGATTCGGACGCTGTGAGTTACATTAGTGAGCAAAATGAGGACTTGGAATCCATGACTATACCTTGTTTGGATTCAGAAAATGAGCCGGATTTATTACTGCCTAATAATAATAATAATGGATTTCTCCTTCCACATCTTGATAGTTCCGTCAAATCGGATTCCATGAGTTGTGGGGAGAGTTCTGCTGGAGTAGCTCTGGATGATTGTTATCTCCTGGACGTGGTCACTGTTCGGAATGAGTCCGTCCTCGCATTTTCACCTCATCAGTATGACAAGTATTCGGCGGGATCTGCTGGCTCTCCATCCTCCTCCTCAGCCTCCTCCGTCATCAATGATCCATTGGATAATTCAAGGGGAAATCATCCTGGAAATCAAATGATCAGTAAAGGTATTTTTAAAACAATTTTCCGCAGCTCTCCTGACTTTGTATGTACATATCAATATAATAAGAAAATTCATATTTTAGGACTTTATATATAGAATGATTTACATAAAATGTATTTTAGAAACTGAGCACTACACTGTGAGGACCATTAACATAACAAGGTTCTTAATTCATAAAAATATCTACGTGTGGGAAATTACAGGAGAAATTCCAAGAAATCGCACCCAAAAATTTTAGAATATTTATTCTTCTTGTATATAAATAAATATACTAAATTATTTCCCTGTCATCATTCAATATTGAAATAAGACGTTGTAGGTAAAAATTTTATAGGATTAATTAATGTAAATTTCTCTCCTTCAAAAAAAGATTTTTTATAAATAATTTTGTAGAAAATTACCTCTAAGCAATTATTATTAATTAAATGCCTACAAATAATAGAAATTATTACCCCCTTAATTTACTCAAGTTCAAGCGTACACTTTGCATTGTCTCTCAAGTCGTTTATACGCCTCAAATAATTACAACTTTTGTACTAAACTATTACAAATTTCCCCTTCTTCTTCTTCCGTGGGAAACAATATTTTTTGTTGGATTCAACAAAACAATACCGATAAGTATTTTCTATATAATTACATACTATATATGTTCCTTGAATCACTAAACAACTACACTTACAGAGCTTTCCTTACAATTTTTATACGCAGCAGTTATAATTTTGGATGATCCAAAAAATAGTAAGTAAAAGTTTTTCACAAGGATATAATTATTTCTAAATATAATTTTTGAGGAAATCATGGAGGTGAGTATGTACATGAAATACGTAACAATACATTTGTAAATACTACTTTACATGTACATGCATATACACAATATACAGACACTGCAAAATTCATAATGAACAAACTAAAAGAATGCAGAAAGTAAAATTCTTTACTTCCTTGTCAGTTTTATAGAAATATACAAATATCATAAGATTTTTCAGGAGTGACGTATAAGTACGGTAATTTCTCACGTTATAAATGTCCTACAAATACAAGCATCTAACTTCCACATATATGTCTGTGATGTTGCGATGTTATCGGATAATGCACAAGTTTTTTTCTTACGTTTACATTTTACGATACTCTGGCTATTTGCACAATTTAAATCGCTATACAATGGACGCTCATTCACATTGTAGTACCTGGATGTAATGTAAATACATATATTTCCATGGAATAACAGAGAGGAGTTGAGTGCATACTAAAGTGGGCTTAAAGTTATGCGAGCTCACACTCACTCAAAATATCATGTTTGTATTGACAAATTAATGTAGGGGAAAAATGGGTCAATTAATTCATCAATTTTATTTCTCCCAAGGGTTACAAAACGTTGGTGTCTAGCTATATAGCATGCGTGCACTATAGTATTTATCCTATCCCATAGCACGTCCAACTTTTGCACCATAAGTTCTATTTCAACAACAACAAAATCCAATTGTGTATATTGAAAAATCCCATATGACTTGAAGATTTCAAAATAATTTTTTCTTGATATTTAAACCAACCATGTAAACCACGCCACACAGAGCTACACATCAATTTGGCTCTATTGTTATTATGTGTAGGTTTAAATATATGAAAGGGATTAAGGGATATATGGGGTATTATTAAATAGTATGTACCAACCAGAACAATGACATTTGTCCCAATATTAAGTTCTGGTGTTAGATATGCTATGCTATAAAAAAATACATACTTATATACATACACGCAAAGTTTTAGCCTTTGAAGTAAGAACAACATTTGAAAGATCCTCAAAAGTGAAGTTAGTATAGTAACATTTAAAAGCATTTGTTTCCCCATTAAAATTCACGCATATATGTATACATGCTTAGTACCCATCATGACGGCGTACTCAGCAACAAAGTATATACATATACAACTATATAAAGTGAGATTGATTTCCTTGATAAATTGGTAATGGAGGAGCATGAGCAATAATTATGATTACACTACACTATAGCATCTTTCTATGTTTTCTATATAACCTTTACATTTTTCATAACTACTTATTTCATATATATATATATATTAAAATATACGTACAGAGCATTTAGGCAACTTGGAGTCATTAAAAATATGAGCAAGACTAATATAAAGTGTGTGTATATGTGTCGCAGTTAAGAGAGAATGGCTAATATATAAACTAGAGTGGAACCAAATTAAAGTATTTAAACCAAGTGTGTTTGAATGCAAACTGTAGCAATTAAAATTTATAGGACTGAAACAACTGCACATCTATAGTTTTTCAACACACAAATATCTTTAGGAGTAGGTTATAGTTTCTGCACATTAATTGCAATAGTAATCATAAATGTTTCATTATTTGCTATATAGTTTTTATACCTTCCTCTTCTGGGACTGTATGCTCCTTCAAGATTAAACTCAATAATTGTCTTAACTCAAGCAAAACAGGCCTCGGAAATGTTTTGTTAGTGTGTTCATTATATAAAATGCAGAACTATATAAATTACTTGTACATATAAATGTATGAGCGAAAATATTTTCTTTGAAAAAAGGTATGGAAATTATTTTTTCTCCAACAATCCCCACCTCTTAAAAGCTTTTTCGAAGTAAAAATACTAACATTTCCATCGCAATGGAATGGAATGCAATAATTTACTATTCTTGCCTCTCTCAATAAAGTGAAAATAGAACAAACTTATCTCTGAAATCAAAAGATGTTGAGATGAGGAAAAAATGACATTAAAAAAAAAACAAGGGAGTGTTCAGTTTAAAGAAAACGTTGGGGCTTTTATTAAAATGATATTGTTACGTTGCGTGCAGCTATACAGGGAATGCTTTAAACTTTAAATTTATGACTTGGATAGGACATCTTCATCATATAATCAAGTCAATTTAAAGAAAAGGGTGCATGAAATACACTGAACATGAATATGACTCCTTGAGTTATAACAGAGGATTCTTTGCAAATGAACTTAGTTTTTTATGAAAAAAATTGTACTTGCTCAAAACCGTATTTTTTTTTACAAGATTACATTCTTTGAATGGTTGCAATTTCAAATTCTATTAAAAAAAGCAGAGTCACGGGCATTTATTCACTCTTTACGGTTCTTAAATCCTCTTGTGCATACATGCATGCGTATAGTATAGGAGAGGATGAGAAGGGCAGTGTTGGAAAAGTGAAAATAAGGATTATTGTATAGTGCTCTCAACGAAATTGTATTCTTTAAGAGTGTGCATGCATAGATTGTCATGGGCTATTGACAACAATAAATCTCTCATGAAGATTAAAATGTATCCATTACTTTTCTCACAGCCTTTTAATCGGATTAATAAGCAGTTTCATGCTTCCAACAAGGCCTGAGCATTTAAATGTGACCTGACAATAATAATAAGATGTATTCGTGTGGATGAGGTTTGTAAATACAAAATACTATCTAATTTGTTTAATTGGATTAACACTGATTTTGCTATAGGGACATAGGTAGATATACCTTTATAATAATAATTCCTCCTTGATACAGAGAAGAGAACTCATTAGAAAAATCAGTAGTTCGGCAAAGGAAATAATAATAATTCATTGTATGTACATAATTATTTGAAAATCTCACACGTAGAAATTTAAAAAATTACACATTACATTACGCACAGTACAAAAACCTAAAATGTGTTGGCCCTAAAATATTAATAAGCTCACAATCATATATAGTGATTAGTGATAGCGTATACCCAGTCCAAGTTTTTATGTACAAAAGTCCTTAAGTTTTAAGTTAGATATTTACCTAATAAAACAATGCATCATTCTAATCTGCACATAAAATCAGTATCTAAATATTTATTAGGTACGTAGAATAGAAAATTTCCCTTTAAATCTTCAAAAAAAACTTGGACCTAACCATGCGCAAGCCAAATAGTTGGCCACCAATAATTATGTACTTAATTTAAAACATGCTTTTGTGTGTTTTTGGGAAGCACATGAGAATTGAGAAATCTCGAACTCTGTATTTACACAAATTAAGCAAGGTTGGCCCATTAATTGTCCTAACTAATTATCAAGTTAATAAAAATACAACAATAATTAATACAATACTAATTTTTTTAGTACTACTATAACGCACAAAAGCACTATTAGCACACATTCAGCTTTCATAGCTTTACAATTTATCGTATGTACTTACAAGTGTAGTGTGCGTAATTTATAATTAAATATTTCAAGCATAAAATCAGGGAAAGATACAAAAGGAGCAAGAGTGTGCAAAAGTATGTATAGGTTTATTGTGAAGCTGAAATGCTCAACTTGCTAAAATATTTGCTCATTGAATTAGGGTCAAGTCAGTGAGGCATGTGATTGAATCCTTGCTCATTCACACTTTTACTATATACACCTCTTATTACTCAAAGGCAGAACCCCATTGCGTTGGATTAAATTTCAAAATTTTTGTCAATTTGTAATAAAATATCCATACTCGGTCATCCGAAGAAGTGCAAGTACATACTATAATATATCGATACTTAAACACATATATTGCGACACTAAAAGGCGACGAATTTTCAATCATGTTATTGAGATGACGAAGAAGTCCGGAGTTGAAAGACATCTCTCCCTGTCCGTGCTAGCTTGATTGATGCTAGCTAACAAATATTGGCTAACTTAGGACTCTCATTTCTTAAATCTTGTATGTATACATTTGTTTGCGCGGAGTTTAATGCACACACTCATCCTTCCCTCATATACTGTTCTTGATATAATCTTATTTGATAGAGGATTTTCCCTTGCGTGTACATAAGCGTGCGTAACCATGCGTGAATGAGATGAGTAGGATCAGGATGAAATGACTGATTCCTTCGAAAAGTTTTCTCTACTTTAAAAGTACGCTCAATAAAAGTTCAACTACATCAAGGAAAATCCTCTGTCTAACAATGAGGACTTTTTACTACATAAGAAATGAGAGGGAATCACTTTCAATGGAAATGAATTTTACTCTTTTTTTGTAATCACATAAAAGAAAAATGCTACATAGAAAAGGTAAACAAAGATTTTTTTCGCTTCCTCCCTTGCTTCGATTCAATTAAAGACCTTACCATATATTTGACAAAAACGATGATGGGTGTGAGACTTGAGGACATGTGAACTTCTATTAGAATTAGAACATGTGACTTATGACGGAGGAGAATTTTTGGTCAGTTCAAAGACAATTCTAAACAATGGTTTAGTTTCCTCGTCAACTCATCACTACGTGGCACGTGCTGTTGGTATTTAGAAGATGCTCAGAATTTTTTTGAAATTGGATTAAAATCCTACATCATCCTTGATGATGATTGCAGTGTGATATCAGCTATTTAACACCCTACTAACCTCCTTACATATACACGCATATCTATCTCGTTTTTTCATCTGGAGGTTTCATATGCTAAAAATCTCCTTTAACATATGGTAATTGTGTGGTTTTAAGCTCATTAATTTATGTTCGTGCGATTAAAATAGGTAAACTAACCCTAGTATTCGAAATTGGTGACTAATTTCAATATTGGAGTTGGTCTTAATTTGCCCGCTTTTCGTCTTTCACTGATCAAGAGTCGGGAAAGCTGAAGTACATGTACAGTACGGAATACAGGCATGAGTTTGTCATTAAGTTTGGCCGGTACATAATTGTGTGCAAAGGAACCTGCAAAAAAGTGTAACAAAAATGCTTTTGTGGGATGTTGTACTTGGAAAATGGGTACATATGCGTCATAGTGCGTTGATTTGAAGCAACTGGCGTGCTTTGCACTAATTGGTTACGCCAAATAAAGTTTCATTGGGCTAAATTACTGGGATATGTGTTTAAGTATGTATATAGTTGGAGAAATAGAAACTTCTGTACTTTAGTGTAATGGTTTCCTTGAGACAAAGTTTAACTTGAGAAATACAAAAAGTTGCTCTCAATACAATAACTATTATTATACTTAAATAACTTGAACTCGAATGAAAATGCTAAGGCTGGTGTGCATTGTGTTCACAAGGAAATTCCATAAAGTTTTTGGATTGATAGTGAATACACATAACGACATAACATATGCACACACGTATTTACTATAGATAATTTTTTGCAGAAGCATACACGGGAGATAGATAAAAAGATGAGCTGTAGCTTAAATAATGTTCATATAATATGTGGCAGGTATAGGACTGCTTGCATGTTCAGCACACTTATTTATGATCTGTAATCTGTAATCAGGATCATAAAATGCACAAAGTTACTTCTACAATCATCTTCAATAATGCTACTGTAGCAGTATATAATGATGCTTGTTTTTAAGCATTTATCTGTAAACATGATTTTGAACTTGTAATTTACGTTGTTTTTCCTGTACAGAACGGGACTTTTTCGATCTATCTTTGGATATGGAATCCCTTCAAACGAAACCAGACTATTCCTGTAAAGATGAATTTCAGTTGTACCGAAGACATTCCCCTTGCAGCATTGAGAGTCAGCCGATGTCTACAGTCACCACAATAATTTCAAACGAAAACCAACGGAGGAACCCGAACCGGGCAATGGCTAATTGCCCCTTTTGTGATCAGCATAACCCTTTCATTAATCAGGAACAGTAAGTTCAGATCCTTATTTTATTTTAGTGGCTATTATCAAGGAATTTGTTGGCTTAAGTAATTTCAGGAAAAATAAATCAAACATTCCTGAGAATTTTTGACCGATTTAATAGAACAAGCTGGAGACACTGCAGAGTTTTTTTCGACAATTCTGGCAGTGTTTTTTGTGTTGTCGTCTAAAAAATAAAAAACATTATCAACATTATTCATTTCAATTTCTATATTAACTGATTTATTATCAATTAGTTGAATCATTATCAAATCAAAATTTAATTAAATTGCAAATGTCAAAGTATAGCTCTGGTCTTCAACAGATCTGTGAACTTGGAAGACATCAGCATGCAAGTAACGGTTGGGGGTGAACCTCCAGCCGCTCCGCCCAGGAGCCCTTCCCCATATTATATTCGACTTCGAAGGGATCTTTTAGCAGCAATCATTCCTCAGCAAAATCATTTGAAAATAAACCGACCCAGAAATTTCTCCGTTAACACACAAGGCCAACTTGCTATCGATTATTCATCTAATTGGCTTGGCTTGGAAAATTATGTTAAGAATCGAAAACGCTAAAATACTAAAATATATTATTACATCTAAAAACTATTTCCACCATAGGACATCTATCGGCAATAAACTGGATTGGTTAGAATGAAAATATTTTTTGTACGAATATTTTTACATTTACAGTATTTATGGTTAATAATCTATAGAGTATCTATGTAACGTGTTCTCCAATGAATAGATAATCCATTTGAGTACTACTTGCTACTTTTCTTAAACTGCCCTTCAGAATTTTTAAGTATCGCGACGCCGAGCAAGTGTAAATCAAATTATTATGAACTACTTGTATCACCAAATTTGCAAAATAAAATGTAACAATTTTTCAAAACTCACAGCATTTCTTTGTACTTATTTCTTGCTGACATTTATTTGTTCCGCAGTATCCGTTAACGTGCTATTGATAAAATAGCATTCGCACGTTGTAACTGTTGTTCACCAATGCCAATGTGGCGGTATCGAACCTTCATAATAGTCTTCGACATCTGTTACATCCAGATCAGATTCAGCTATTGAAGACGGTACAGGATTAACGTTAGAAGCATATCTTTTCCATCCCAAGGAGTAATACAAGAACCCCAGAGTACAATAAGTCAAGAAAACACAAAGTATCCAAAACAGAAGGGCAATCGCTGCCAGCACATAATTAGCATATCTTGCGGGAAAGAATTTCAGGGGCCATGCAACCCAAGAATTAGGGGGAATGTATTCTCCTAGAACCTGATCTGAATTGTTCATAACACGAGTTCCCATAATCCTTGAAGCCTTCTGTAGAACTCTTCGGGATATTGTCCTCAAAACCGGTGGTGGCTCGCATGGTTCAGGACATCTATCAATGATGGTACTACTGTCATTGCTGACATCATTACTTACACTGCTACTGCAAGTACTGTAATTTCCATTCACATCTTCAAGTTGAAATGTAGCTGACGACGCTGCTTCAATATCACTAGAAGTTTCTGCAACTGACGACTCCAGAATATTTCCATTAAGATTATCATCAGACCTTCCATGCATAGACTTTGAGGATTTTGAGAACCAGGGCAATTCATCACAAAGGATACATTCGGAATCTGTTAAGCTGTCTGCATCGAATTCAGTCAAATCAGCTTGGTCCAGAACTATGTTATTTATGTTGTTCATACTTTCCTTAGATACTTTTGCATTTTTACTACGATCCTACAAATAATCCAGTTAGTACAATTTTACGTAAAAACTCACAAATCACAAACCATCAACCAACAATTATATTGCAAAACTTCATTGCAGGAAAAAAGAGGAGGTAGAGCAAACGAAATTCATTTTGATCCCCCACCTTCTTCTTGCCTGATGTAGATTCTAGTTTGGATTTAATTTTCCGGTCGCTCTCCTCATCATCACCATTTCCAGGATTGTCTTTGCTTTCCTTCAAAGCTTCCAGATCAGTAGGTGCGATGACAACTTCTTGATTCTGTATCTGCTGCCTCTCAATCTAACAATTATTATTATAGCTAAATTTTTAATGAATGTTTCAAACTTTGTAACATAATTTACAATGCAGAATCAGGTACCATCATAAGTTACACGTGCAAAATGACATCATTAACTTCAACCATTATTTGTACCTATAGATATAAAACGTTTCAACAAAATAGTTGGCTTACTTCTGCGTTACGTCTCATAAGGGCATAATAAGTCATACTAACTCCCGCAATGGCTGCTCCAGTTCCGGCACGTCCAGCTACATTCATCCACTTGTCCATCGGGAAGAATGAATATCAGGACGAAACTTGATTATATTTTGTAAATGAATGTCAAGCTCGAAGCTTATAAGAAGTTTACTTTTAATTTATTGATTTTAACTCTAAATTTGCCTGTTATACAAAGTGGAAAATACTATAGGATTTTTAAGCTTAACAGCCAATTTAATTTTTACTTAAAGTATGGTAAAACCGGAAAACAGGCTTTAAATACAATCTAGCCGACCCGGTTTATAATGTTTGTATTATTATTACTCGTGCAATCCATCTTCAATTCATACACCTCAACCTTTCTTACTTTGAAGCGGTATACAATATTATTGCTAATTTTGAGACTTGTTCCGTTACGATGTAAATACTTAACTTAATATAGTCAATAAACTCCGTATAATGCAATATTTCGCTTTGATACTTTTACTACAAGAATCATTAAGAAATATGATTTACTTATTGAAGATTATGAATATATACTTACAGGCGAATGCTAATAACAGAAGCGACGAGGCGAGCTACTATATATAGAGAGTGAGTAGAATGTCTTTCTGCTTGAATAGGCACGATTGAACGATTTCCGATTGGTCCGTCGGACCGCATATCCTGTTTTTCTGCACGCAAAATAAAAGCATTGAAGCTCTTTTTTAGCCAATTGAAAGACCAAATATGGAACACTAGGTATATGGAAGCTTGACTTACACAGCATGGTGTTTTGCCATTTTGGAATGTAAACGTGTCAGATGTTCCATGTTCTAGTATTTCGAAATGTTGGTAGAATATAAACTTCATCTATGAATGTGTTTATTTATTTTCAGGCAGTAACAATATTATGTCGTTAGATTCTTGTGGAATGCAAAATATTTTAGATTTCGGACATGTCGGACAACCAATCTACCTTTTCTTTTCCAATTTCCAACTAATTTAAATTCCCTTCGTTGCGTTGCATAACAAATATTTTAAATATGCATTTTTTGCAAGATGCTTGCAATTGTAATGTGTGTATAAACGAGTATGTAGGAGGCAGTATCGACGGTATAGGAACCATGTTGATACATGCGCCCCCTAGCAGTAGGTCCGAGATTATTTTAAACTATCGTACGTAGTCCTCAAGTCCAAATTGCGCTGGTTTCCCACCTCTGAAGCGGAAATGACATTATTAATTTCATTAAATTTTTATAACCACAAATTTTTTACTGTAATGTTAATGTTTTCCATCTGTCCGTGCCCTTGTTAGGGGAAATAGTTGGCGGATTTTTACGGTTATAATAATTGTTGGCTTCTTACGGTATATAGTATATTCTTGAGTCTTTACGGTATTGCTTGGAGGATTCAGCAGTTCGGCAGGGATTGGAAAAATATTCTTCCTTACTGACGACTAAAATTTGGGATTTTGCGGGTTTAAAAACCTAAACCAATATTGACCTACTGGATACTGCCCTTGCTGGAGATCACTGAATTATTGGGGGAAAATCAGGAAAAGTTCGAAACCTCTTTTCCCTATTCCTCTGTTCTTTTGCGTGAGCTAATACAGCAGGCTTCCAACGCTCAATTTGAACAGAAAGACTCCGTTATCAACGCCATTAAAGCGTAGAATCAATTTGATCAATAAAGGGAAAATAAACTCTAATAAGTGCTGTCAAATACATAGGACGATAAATCCAAGCACAACTATTTACCCAAGTAAAGTCGCCAATAATAATCTTAAACTCATGTCTAAGCGCAGGTTTTCAAGAAAATCCTCTAAATATGTAACACCCTGATAATGCCATTCCAATTTGAAAAATTCCTGGATTTAATGACTCAAAATGCGGGGGTTCAGACAGACATACCCACCGTAAAATTTTTTGTTATATTTACGATGAGTAGTATGGCCCGTCGTAATACGCCCTAGAAAGTGGCCCTCTGATAATTTTTCTAGTTTATTTCTGGATGAAGTATGCGACTTTACTTGGTTAAACAGTTGTGCTTGGATTTGTCGTCGTATGTATTTGACAGCATTCATCGGACTTTATTTTGCCTTGTTCAAACTGATTCTACGCTTTAATGGTGTTGATAAGGCAGTCTTTCTGTTAAAAATTAACGCTTTTTGCACATTCATTTTGCATTTTGTTTTCATGTTTGATGCGCCATCGCGAGGTAGACTAGTTACTGATCCTTGTGGGAGAACTTTAAAATCGTAACTTCAATAATTTTTATTGTGGTCACTAACAAAAGCTAATTGGAGGAGTTTATTTATTGTTTTAATTGCAGAATGTCTTTAACTCACATTGTAGTGCTGGGTTACTACTTCTGATTATTAATTAGTTAAATAATTAAACATTATTACCCCTTCATTTTATAAAATCTTAACAATAATATTGACAATCTGTCCGTTTGTAGGGTATTTATTGGAAGCATTTTAACGTGGTTTTTGGTTCAAACAATTTAGTCTGAAGGAAATGTTTTGGTATTGTTAAAATGTTTTATCAGCTCAGCACTGATAACAAAGTGACTTTTCCACTTTATTGACGACTAACTTTCGTTCGTGGGTTCCTTCCTTTCGAGTGAAATATATCTTGAAAATTCACGGCTTGTAAAACCGTAACTTGTATTAGCATTCAAAATACTTTTCAGAAATGGGCGAGAATTTTTTTTTATCCTAAAGAAATCGTCGCTGGAGAAGCAAAGTGGTCTAATGCACGAATTGCCTAAAAGCAAACTGAAATAACCACCACCGAATTTGATGCAAACTGAAACGACCACCATCATATCTGTGAAAATTTACCCAAGAAAAGCGATTCTGTATTGCAATTTTGGATTAATAATCTCAATGCAGTTATATGGAGAAAGATATATATCGTCGCTGGAGAAGCAAAGTGGTCTAATGCACGAATTGCTTAAAAGCAAACTGAAATAACAACCACCAT
>JAQFXU010002567.1:0-20042 GCA_034693705.1 Spatulosminthurus flaviceps
GACGTCAATTGGTCCTTGAGGCTTGAGGTTTTGATTAAAAATAGCATAGTAAAGTTAACTACACTTCATACAATGCAATGTTCTATTTTAAGGATTGGGTTTCATTCTTATCAGTACAGTGTACTACGCCATTACAACTGGTCGAATGGGCATGGGAAAAAGAACTGGTGAACCACAGTTAATCTCTCGTGTCAGTTCTTGGTTATTTTTAGTTGGACTTGAAGACGTTAACGGAAGAACAGAGACTCGTCAAGATGTATTTGTGGTTACAATTTTTCTCCTGTTTCCTATGTGTTCTTTGTAAGTGAATTGTAGCCGTAGAAACTCCTTGGAGATACTACCTTAAATTTTAATACAATTACATATCTCTATTGAAGTCTAGTACTTCTTTGAAAATAAATACATAGATGGTTACTCTACCAGAATTGCACATGTTGGATACAACGTGCATGAACAGGATAACAAAATAAATATGCATAGCCTCTTTTCATTTCCGAGTAGGGTATTCCTTCCAATTCCAACTGTGAATACTTGAGAGTCAACGTGAGCAAATATTCCAGCCTACGATAAAACGTTGTTGTTGTTAGTCTAATAATATTTACAATGCAAATTCAATTTTTTTGGAAAGTACGTAGGAACTTGAAAGGGAATTTTAAGCAGACCGTTGAACATTGTTGTCTCTCATGCTCTTCTGCTTTGTGAATAGTCTCACGGGAGATGGGAGATCACGCAGGAGAAACCGTTTGATATTAAAACGTGGCCATTCTATAGGCTCATATTTTATTATTATTCAAACTCAGAATTATTTGTTTTCTTTCAAATATTGAATGAAATGACAATAACTGTATCACTGTATGTGCAAAAGGTATCAGTAGCAGAACAGGTCTATCGCCCCCGTTACCTTTATTTGAAATTGATAGCAATGATATTTACTTAGCCAAAGTTGACCAAATATCAATTTAAGTCTCGTATTGGAGATAGGAAAGTTCTGGAAGAATCGTCCTCTAGCTCATCCTCGAAATCTCTTCAAGTTATACATGTTTGAAACACATGTGTAAGTTTCTATTGCCCGTGGTCGGGGACGGGTGAAAATTTCCATCACGTTATTTCTCCAAATGTCGGCGTGTTCAGTGTATGTAATCACAAGACCTAGAGTTTTCCTATCGAAAATCCTCCTTCCTTTTACTCACGTGGGTTTTGGCTCGATTTCAATAATTTATAATGTATTGTATCCTTAATTATAATTTGCAAAGCTTGTCAAACAATCCTTCTCATGTCATGGTTGGTTCACTCAGAAATCTACAGGCCTAAATGACAGTCTGCGTCTGTGGTTTATTGGAAAATACATATATATGTACTTCCAATGTAAAGATACGTAGTATTAGGACACTGTTTTTATTGAACATTTATTTGCTTTGGATTACAATTATATACGAAGGTCGAAAACAGAACGAAATCCAAGTCTGGTGTAAATGTTGAGTACAGAGTTTCCTCTCCTGCAATACCTTAATACTTGCTGCTGAGTTTATGTGACCACGTGGGTAAACACTGTGGAGGAAACGTGTTCAAGTATTGGAAGGTTTATAGGGTCCAGACTGTCTATAATAAATACCAGCCTTAACTGTGTAGGATTGCTAAATTATGACAGAGTGTCCACTTACATTGTCACTGGCCTGAAAGCTATGAGCATTTTACCTGTCGACAGGTTGTAAACAACCTGTCCCGCAAATGATATTTTCCAGGTACATATAACGTTTCTTCATTTTATTGCGACTTACCACTAATCACTACAAAACACCCGAAAAATACAATACCTAGAATTTGTCCATCAATTATATTAGAATCTTGTGCCATACATTGTCAGTCATTGTGAAGTAAATTGTAGATGATAATACACTAATTAACCTAATATAAAGAATTTACGCAGTAATGCCATATCATTGAATTTCTCTAAGTGAGTCATACCTATTTAAGACATATGTAGCACGGTAAGGCAATCCGTACCCTTTTTATCATCACAATGTAAAGCTATACCGACTGGCCCAATGCTAGAGCGTCTAGCGTGTGTAAACAAAAAACACAATGTCCAATCATCAAGGTGTAATCTTTTGCGTACGAGAACAATGCGGTTGCATGAATAGCTCTGTAATGATAACTTACATGAAGGAGATGACAATTAGCGGGTTTTTTTATCACAGACAAACTATACTACTCATACAGTTGCCAATCCCAAGTAAATCATCCTTACTCATATAATTTGCATTATGAATAATAATAATAATAAACTCATCTCTCACAGACGTCATAGTATTATTATCGTCAGAAAAAATTAAAAGTATTTTTAGGATTATTGCACCAAGCACCATCCATTTAGGAAGTCCGTACTGTTACATGTAAATACATATAGACCCTGAACTTGGAAACTTAAATTTTGCAGACAGCACTTACCATCCTTAATATTTTGGTTGGTCTTCATTAACCATATACATACATAGAAAGCTAAAGCTAAAATGGAAGTTACTATTCCTTTTTATTATTTATTTCAAGATATTTTTAGAACTTTCTATGTACGTTTAGCCCATCGGCCTTTGGTCTTTTTATGGAATTTTATTATCGTCACTTTTTTCACACAAGCCTTCTAATTTTTTCTCCTTTCTTACTACTACTACACCCTATATACACGTACGCTATAGATTTTCTAAGAATAGCTCCCGTTATTTTTTCATTGGGTATTTTTATTTTTTTCCGAATCATTAGCTACGAAGTTAGATGTGTTGAACCTAAGGAATTGATGGAAACACCCAAGTCGTATATAATGGTAATATATTATGTTACCCAAGTCGTAGTTTCTCGCACGTTCTTATTAGCAAGAAAGTGCTTACGAAATAGTACATATAGCTTGAAATAGGAGATAAAGGTCGGAAGGAAATTACACCTGGAAAGACGTTTATACAATAGTAGTGAAAAAGAAAGTCGATGAAGCTAATCAGGTTGAAGCATATGTTGATTTCCCTTGTATTCCCTTTGAGCTTTGATTTTTTCCATTTGATGGTGCTACTTATGTAGATAACATGGCAATAGGCCAATGAAGAAAGGGAAAATAAGCTAGCAATTTGTATGCGTAGGATATCAACTGTCCAGTTGTTGCGTGTGATTCAGGAGAAGAAAAAAACGTAGGTTGATCTTATGCTATTGTCGGACGGAGGAAGTTACTAATGCCAAATAACAAGGGACGTGGGTTTCTTTACATATCTTCGTGTCGGAGTGCACGTAGTTGCAGGACGTGTGTTTATGTATATGCATAGGGACTATACTATATACTTCAACCGGAATAAATTAGCCTCTTCTTTTTTCGTAAAAATATAAACAAATGGTTTGTTTTCACTGTCCCCTTGGCACTACATCCAATCACCAGTGTTTATGTGGTTGGTTCCTCTTGATGCGTAAGTCCGTCTCCGCATTACCATGTTAATGGAAAGAGGTGGGTTGCTACGGATGTATTTTCTGCGTAGGTATTTTTTATTTACATTACGACTACCACTCGTCAATGTGCACTACGGATGCAAATTCCATATGTTGCAGAAATTATCTTACTCACATGATGATTCATGCTTGCCTTTGCTCTGCTCTGCTCTTTCTTTCCACATCAATTAGAGTACTCACGTTTTTAGTTTGACGTTACACGGCTGATGCAGTAGCTCATCCTCAGTTAGTCATAAAAGTTGACGTTCGTGATCTTCTTCTTATGCCTCTGAGCATTTTCAACAACATTTCTTAAAAATCAAAAGATCCTGCTAGTTTGGGTTACATGAGGAAAGTACCCGGCGCCTATAGTTTATATCTCAAGAGAATGGAATGACCTTAATAATGTATTGCATTTATGCAGACACATTTGGATAAAAAGCATGAGGAAGGCAGCCCTTAAAAACTGTATTGTTTACACAGGACTAATTTTTTCCTCCATGCATTATAAATAGTACGAGCTTCGAACGTCAGACTATACTGAAATTTTAAAGTCTGGAGCCTTAGAGAGGATTTAGGGTTGTTCGTGGTCTGACATTTATGTGTGGAAAGCTGAAGAAGCTGAAATTCTAATGGAGGTGTCTGTAGTTTTAAAGAGTTTGAAGCCGAAGTTCTTTATATGCCGTTATAGGATGTATTATTTTAAAACCAGGATGAGTGTGATATGGACGCAATGAGGAACAACGGTGCTAAGTAATTCACTAATAAATTTACCTAGTACGTCATTTGATATGTGATCTTGACGTGATTTTATGTAACGTAAATTATACACATGCTTGACTATGAGTAAAGCACCCTGAGCACATGGATTTTATCTCTAAAGTTTACAATTTTATTATCCTGTGCTTACTAAAGGCTACTCTCAGGTGACAAAGTCTACTAATAAATTCTGCACACATGTTTTATTTTAAATTGTATATTTTTTCTTTACAAAAAAAATCTTTCTCTATCTCTCTCACGCTCACTCACATACACGGATACACCACACAGCAGCCAAGGAGCGGATGGATAAAGGATTTGTATCAGGGGATCTTCCATGACACAACACTTGCTCAAGGATGTAACTGCACACGTAATATGTCGTATTTCCAGAACAAGATTGACAAAAGCTGATATAAGTCACTGGATGACAAAACTTACGTATATCAACTTGTTCAATTACACTTGCAAGTATTTCAACAGAATAAGAATAAAGCAGCGTATAACTCCCAGGTTAATCTCGTTTATATCATCTCCCCTGCTCCGGTTCGACGAGGAATGATTCTCTTACCTGGAAATGGATTTCACATTTGATGATTTCTTGGACAAATAATAGCGTCAGATTAGCAAGTCAATTTTTGCGAATGGGATCACTTTCATTGAAATGCATAACATCCGCACCTTGTTGGCGCAATGTTGTGCAAGAAGTATAAGAAAATGGTAATAATTTGACATGGAAATTTTTTCCATTAAACTTAATTTGTTTCTTCTTCATATGTATAGAATAGCCATGAAAAATTTATGTATTCAACTTGTTGAAAATAACAAGTGTTCCGCGTCACTCTGCACCACACAGTGATATGAATTTTTAATGTAAAATAACCGGAGATGTTTTTACAAATGGATTCTTGACGGCGTAGAAATTTCCTGTGCATACAAACAATAAATGCCTTTTTTCTTGTTGTTGCCAGTGGTAACAAAATAAGTTTTAGTACACGTCAATGCATGCTCTACTTCCGATATTGCTCCATTATTTATATTGTGACGGTTCCCGCAACATCCTACGGAAGTTAAAGGCTTTTCTATAGAAAATTAATGAATAAATCAGAGGGAACAAGTTGTAAGTGTGGGGATGAGAGAGAAAAACTTGAGGACAAAATTTCTCCAGGAAAATAGAAACGTGAGCAGATTGTTGCTCAAAAGACATTCCAGTTCAAATAAATATCCTTTTATGCTTAGCTTTGTATGTATATAAGTAGCATTTCCTGGTGTGAATGAATGGAATGATTAGCAAATTGAATGTTGAAAGTGTGCTATACGTGGATAAATGAACTAGTTAGGTTGAGTTTGAGCAAAATGAGATCCATGCACGCGACTATGTATAGGAGGATTTGACCTATTTTCCGCTCAAGACACCAGACTAAACTCGATTGTTGGAAATAAATTGTTTTTAGATACATCCATCCATGCATGGGGATGGGAAAGGGAGGATAAAAGTACAGTGGATGTTCGTCGCGCCAAAATAATGCATTTACGAGTTGCATTCCAAGTCCCATATTTTCTATGTTCCCTTTGAAAGTTACTCGAATAAAAAATTGCTGAGCTGGGGTTTATTTTTGATTAAAAGTAATGAAAAATTGTGGTAGTTCAGTATCCGAGTGAGAGAGAGCAGATGGTTCCGTGGAAATTCTACGAGTACATATGAAATTGCTATAGTGAAGGAATAGGGAACACATGGAAGTATGTATCTTGAAAAAAATAGAACTTAATGATTACTTAATTCAAACTTTATAGGATATTGGGCTGGTTTGAGTCGCTTTTCCCTGCCGAAAGCATCGCATGATTTCCTATCATTCTAATAATATAGAAATGAGGGAAGTAGGTAATACCCCACCATTATTCTGAATCTCAGCTTGCAAATTCTCCAGACATTAATTTTTCTAGTCTTTTTTTATGACTCTCTGGATTCCTTGTGTATGTACATTGTGTAGTCTCACAAGTATGAAATGCGTATCCATTATATATGATTTATATCATGTTCCACCACACAATAAGGAAGCTCTTAGTAATTGTAACAAAGAGGGTTAGAATCAGAATTATTACGGTCGTAAATAAAGTTGCTACAAGTAGTTTCCATATTCTTTTGACCAGAGCTCGGAACTACGTATGTTTGGAAGGAAGGAAGAAGAATTCTATAGAGAAATTGTATGCTGGAGTACAAAATGTGGAAATTTCACTTTTCTTGTTATGCGTGAATACATTACGTTACAATATGAAGATGTAAAAAAATGGCCATATAACTTTTTTTCTGCTTCTCAAAAATTCGTATTCTTCTATTTATTGCTATAAAATTGTAAAAACTATTTCAATTTTAAGTTTTATTTGTTATAGTGAGAAAAACGAATCTCCAGACTGATTTCAATTGATTCTTGAGAGTTGAGAAAAGTTTTAATGTATTTTTTAGTTTTCTGGACAAAATTCCTTTCATTGTACCTCTTTTGAAGAATTTTTTCAGAGGGAAAATTCCATGATTTTATTTAATTCTATGTTATGTTTCAAATAATTTTCTTCTCACCAAATTCTATGATTTTCATTGTAATCGTTTTGAAGAACTTGTTTCTGGACAAATTCTATGATTTTCAATGTAATTGTTGTGAAGAACTGGTTTCTGGACAAAGTCTTTGATTTTCATTGTAATTGTTTTGAAGTACTTTTTTCTGGACAAATTCTCACTGGGATTTTCATTGTAATTTTGAAGGATTTTTTCTAGAAATTAATTAAGTAATTTTCATTGTCATTTCCAAGGGCTTTTTTCTGGAAAAACTAATTAATTATAGGTAAATTTCTATGTAATGGTAAACAAGATTACATTGTATTTAACTTTCTCTGTAAACCACTTCCGAAAAATATTTATTGGGTATTTTGCAAATCCCCATTCGTAGCAATTACACGTGCATTAGAACGTATTTTAGCCGTGTTCATTATGTACTCTATAGGTTGTGAAGGAAAGTACTGGAGAGTGGGAGTACTGGAGAACCCAAATCATACTCTGATGTGGTGAGAGCTTGTTGATTAGAATGTTAGGACATCATGAGACTACTGGAAGGTAGGGAAATGCTGGAGAAGTGTTTCCACAAAAAGTCAGAATATAACCAAGTAAATGGAAAATTCTATTTGATTTTCCACTACCTTGCAGCAATACATGTACCTGGCAAAAGTAAGGTAGAAAATTCCATGGAAATCTATGAGCAAAAAAAGCTGTCATTTACATATAACCAGTAGCTGTAATAAAGTTGTGTGTCAGATAAAGTAGAAATGCGATGATGTTCTACGCATCTACGACTACACACGAAAGCAGCAGAAGAAGGTTTTACTGCCGGAGAGCAACGCTCACTCCGAAGAACGCTCCTCTGCTTCCATAGACTTGCTCTCTTGTACACACACACACACACACACACCAGGCTCGCCGCCGTCCCCTTATCTGAATAAAAGCGTTTGGAGGTGCTTCCTTGCCATCATTCGACATTCTCCTATCCTTGTGTGAACATCACTTGAAAACCTAAACCAATAATCCTATACCTGTTCCTGGTTTAACCTGAGATATCAAACCTTGATAAAATCCATCAATTTCTGACAAGTAAACTTGGATTTTTGCAAATGTGTTATTTTTGCAAATGTTTTCAAAGTTTCAGAAAAATTTCGCAGTGAACTGAAGGATATAACAATCACAACTTTTGTGCGTTGAATTTTGAAGTGAAATCTTCGTTTTAAAAAAAAGTCGTAACTTTCATGTTACTTTATATGTTAGAAATACTGGGATTCAGCTCAAACTGAATCCAATTTCTAATAAGAGAAATAGTGTGGGGAACTGAAGCGGACATATAAGTCCATATAAGAAAACTGGAGCTATCGCTTGACGAGCTCTCTTGTAGTGTTTTTGAACACGAAAACTGTAATTTAATTCAAATTAGAATTCCTTGTGAATTCGACAAATCAACCTCGTCCAATACCATGATTCCAACTCTTAGTGAGGAGAAGACCGGAGTTACATTGATAGTACCACCGGAACCACGATCGCCTTTCAAGCAAATTTTCAAAAGGTTAATTTTTTTTTCTTTACTAAAAAAACTGAAAATTTTCTCAGATTTTCATCATATCGAAAGTTTATGACTTTTTCTTCTACAATTGTTTTGGCTCCTACCTTTCATAACATTCATAAATGAGTCCAAGTTGTAAATGTAATTTAGTTGTTTACTTAAACTGAATGCTTTCTTATATTGCCTCAACATTTCTTGTCGGTAGGGACTTTATCAACGATTGTATGTCAACTCTTGAAAGCGTCTTCCTTGAGAATTATTATTTCTCGAGGGTTGAAACTTGTTTTCAACTTTAAGTTCGTGTGGGTATAATGGCATAGGTCAGGAACTCAACGATAAAAGTTGTTCATAAAATTCTTTTAAGACAAATCTTAAAAGCATATTCACATCACTTGTATCTGTTGCTTATACTACTCTTAGTTCACAAGTATTCTCAACCAACGTAAATACAAGTTTTAGGTACTAGCATAGGAGTCGTCATTAAGTTCAGACGTAAGCAAGCAAATTCCATGAGATCAGCGTTTACGATGTAATCAGTGGATTTTTAAAATTCCAATTAAATAGTAAAATATAAGTTTTTTCTTCTATTATAAAATCTCAAGTAAATGGAAGTCCATCCATGATGAGTATCCATGTAGAGAACAGAAGCTGAGTAAAGATAATGAAATTGAAAAAAGTTGTAGGTGCAGATATAAGAAACGGAAGGCAAGGTCTTTATAGAGATCAAGAGAGAAACGTGTGATAATTGGAATTGCCAGAGCTCGTGGAACAGGAAAGTTAAAAGAGAAAAAAACTATTTGACCATTTTATTACAACAGCTTTTAGTACACACACACTCAGAGTAAATACTCTTATATGTATCCAAAACAAAATGATTACAAGTCCAGTGCAATAGCATGGGGAAGGTGAAATTCGTACGTGCATTGCATTGGCTGGAGATTCGTATAGTATAAGGACAAGTTCACTGCAATCTTCCCTAATGATGTGTGTGTCTTCAACTTTTTATCCTGGATATTTTCTTCAACCGACCAAACAAACCAGTTTTAGCTGGTTTTAGCACTTTTTATAAAGGTATACATATGTGAGTTTTAGCTCGCACCTCGTATGGGATCAATTTTTTCTGCAGTCTGCTGAACTGCACGTAAACATAGGTCAAGTTCGGCTTACTAATAAAGAAATTGGCCCTGAATTTTCGTATAAAGGTTAGAAATAGCTACGGCTCATTTTTCTTTAATTCTCTTGCCCCTGCGGTAAATCGCAGTGTGAAGCATATGAGGCAGTAGAAACTCCGAAGGAAATGCATCACAAATAACCCTCGTGTTTATAATTTCCATACTATGTCCACTATAACATTATAGGATTTTAATTATATGTGAAACCCTTTAAATTAGAGAAAGTTGGCAGTTTTTTATATGTAATGGATGTAGAATGTAAATGGAGCAACTATTTCCGTCTTTTTAGTTTTTTGCATAATACTGCAAGACTATGCAGTTGTTGCTTGAGGAGGGTGTCGTGATACATTAGTTAGTTTTGTTGGCAGGGCGTGTATGTAAAGTGCATAGTATAGCATGAGTAAAAATGATGTGAACAAATTTGTTAGATGTTACTCCCTTGTCCCTTGCATTTATAGTAAATACACACTATTGCACTTATCTACATACAATCCCCTACAATTAATGATAGTAAGTTTGTGTCGAGGTCAGACCAACGGAAAAGTAACATTGTATCAAGTTGTAGTAACTTCTGCAAAAAAAACAGTGTAACTATATAAATTTGATGGGGATCTGCTACTAGTGTTGTGTAAAAATCTTAGACAGTTTGGATTGACAAGTTTTTAGTGTGGTCCATAGACCGTGTAAATGTATTGAATGAGCGAGGGAACCAAGCAAGCGTATTTTTTTAAAGTCAACTTGAGGGACAGAGCTTATTTTAGATTATACACAGATGACTTTATAGTAAATGAGTACTATTTTAATTTCCATATGTAATAATACAACTCACTGAGTGTTAACTATACACGAGTCTCTGTAGTTACTACGAGCGTATTTGCATATTTTATCATAACAGATTTCTAGCCAGACCCAAGACACTATGGCTAGTTTCCTTTCCTTGTTACTTCACAGTTGTATCATTAGTTAGACAAATAAGTATCATATCTGCGTGGTTAGATATCAGAGTGCTGACAAAATGCCAAGCTTTTTACTTGTATATAAGATGACGATCTGATGAGGAAAACTTCAAGGTTCTCCGATTCGGATGGTAGAGTTCCGCCCAACATCTTATACTTTACATTGTAATGCTAACACATAGTAAAACACATTGTGCACTGGTGTTAGGAGTTGCTGAGCGTAAACGTAAAGGCGAAGGAGGTTGCAAGGAGAACTTCCATCCCCTTGCCAATCAGTATTTTTATGCTCTTCATAGAATACAGTATATTGTAGGGAGATAAATTCATAGATCTCCATTATCTTTTTTCCTTGTTTCTTTACGTTTATATAAGAGGAAAAAAAGTATTTTTATTCTTGTATTCATAGCCCTTAATAATGTTGATGGGTGTATCTAGTGAGTGTGGGACATGTGTTGATTTCCTATGATGATGCATATAAAAATCCTTTGTACTCGATATGAGATAGCTTTTTTTTGAATCTTCATCACTCATTGTATTTTCATGTTCCTCATGTATTAACTTACATTGGTTGTCAATGAAGCTAATGGCATGATGACAGAGTGGATCTCATAACCTACTTTCGTGGACAGATAGGGATTTGAGGACAATGAGAAAAATCCTTTGGGATTCACCTACCGTAGGTTTTTTATACATGGAGATAATAATACACATAGTCAATTCTCTAATGATGGAGATACTAAACCTACCTTAATCAAATTGCGGTGAACTTTCCATCCTAATCTAATGATATATGTTATGTATATGCGTTCTTGTAAAGGACATAGGTCAGGCTGGTATGGTTGATCATTTTTAGCTTTAATAGCATTTTAACCATCCCAAACAATTCTCAGCCTTCCCTCGCAATTCTGGAATTGAGGTTAATAGTTTCATTGGGTAAGGGTCAGTGTCATAAGAAGATGCCACGTGGTAGATCCCCAATAGGCTACAGAGGTAAATTGAAAAAAAACATAGATGTATAAATATCGCTTAATATTTAAATAATATAGCAGAAATGGATTAATATGTGGAAGTCTTAAAACGTGTCTCGAAATACGTTTCTTTGGTGCATTGATGGGACAAGCGTCTCAAGTGATGGTAAATAAAATCCAAGACTTTTCAAAGAATGTGGGCCAGGATTGTAAAAAAAGGACTTCGATCAAAGGTTTTACGATGACTGTTTAATACACTCCGGGTTTTGTGTCTATACTAATTCCACTAACCTAGTTCTGTAGTCTGTAGTGAGGGAATTAATCTTTTGGAAGAAATGTGTAGTTTGTCTGGAAATTCAGTCACACTTGTCGCTCTGAGGAATAAATTTTCTGGAGTTTATTTTTAGCTTACATCGTCAGTTTATCGCATCGTTATTCACGCTTCATCAAAGCAATATGTTCTGGGGCTTTTTTTGTTGACTTTAATTTTTTTTACCACCAGACAAACGTTATTAGATTCAAGGTTGATAAAAGTTTTTCTGTTAAGGTACAAATATACATCTGCTGGACTTTTTTATCTGGATAAAAGAAGTTGTTGAATTTCTAATTTAGAATAATGTAGAACGAGACTGGAACTAACGAGTTTGTCGAGGAAGGTGTATTGACACAAACATATAGGAAAATACATTAGTGGGAATGAGGTTTGAGGTGAAAGTTTTTATCATTGTGAATCTACAAAAGAAATATTACTCTTTTGTGTACTTAAAGTGTCTAAAAGGTGTGTATTTTTGGAATTTTTCCCCTTACAATAAAGAGGAATGGGAGGTAGGATTTCCCATCATAAAAAATTCTAGTGAAACTCCAGACAAGAAAGTATGTCAATGCCAGGTGTTTTTTATCCCAAAACTTGTCTAATGTATTTTGAGATTGTATTATGAAGAGAATAAAATTCGGGGTAGTGGCATTTCTTTGTTGGATAAAAAAAATTTGTGATGATAAAAAAATCTAATTTTGGAAAAATTGTACTCATGTTCTTTTTTTATTTGGTTTCTTCACAGAGGTACAGACATGAAGTTCCGCCTGGGATTCCTAAAACGACGACATACTGAAGGAACTATTCACTCAGCATCAGTGAGACCACAACCGGAAGAAGCTCAGAAATGGGCCGACTCCTTTAGCGATCTCATGGCCTCTAAATGTAAGAATCTCAATCTCTCAAACTGAAACATTAATTTCTTACATTATAGAACTTATCTCATTAAATTAAGTCTAGAAATTTTTAATGAAGGAACACATGCAGACTTTTAACTCACATAAAAATCTCTACTACTACAACATTACACGTGCCTTCCTACAACCATCATTTTTAAAATCAGTCAGGACATTTAATTTACAACATCAACTTACACATGTTATTGGTCTATAGTAAATGGGCAGTGTCATGAAAGATTTTTTCCATTGTGGTTATACAGAAAGTGTGGGCAAGAAATAAGAAATTTCGTTTCATTAAATATTCAACCTCCTGCAGGGTGAGGTCTTTATTACACCAGTCCGTCAATAGTGACAGTTGAGGTGTGTGTGACTGGGAATTGTAGAAACTTCTTCCCTAAGAAAAAATACCATTTAAAAAAAATATTTAAATAAATTACGAATTCTATTCCTCTACCGTATCCTTCAACTTTAAGTGATTTGAACCTGAAATAGTGCAATGACGGCAATGGGAGAGATCGTATATTCCATTCGTAATTAAAACATTGTAGTAAGTGGGAGTAGAATGAATTGGAGTTGATTTGTTTACATATACAGGGATACATAAAGTATATTTATTTTTTCTATTAGCAGTATATTATTTCTATATTGCACACTCAACTCCAATGCTATCATATCTAGTGACCCAAAAGTCGCCTCTAGAAGCGCCACATCATTCACAAACATGACAGATTTTTTTACATGTACAACTAAAGGGGGAAGAGTATGAAGTCTTAGGTCAAATACAAGATTAATGCTTACGTTAATAGATGGTCGACACACGCAACGATAGATACATTTAATCTTACGAGAGTTTATTTTGAGTATAGTTTTTTTTTATAAATTTTACGTACATATCACATTATACAGTACGAACAAGATTTAATTGTATAAGGAGGAACAGGAATAATTATTATTGCACTCTAACCACTTTTTTTATGACTATAAAACTGATTCTAAAAATATCTTTGCTTTTCTTTGACGTAGATGGTCAAGCCCTGTTTAAAGCTTTCCTTCAAAGAGAATTCAGCGATGAAAATATTGAATTTTGGCTTGCTATTGAAGATTTCCGTAAAAGCCGACCGAATAAATTGGGCTCAAAAGCTCAGAAAATCTACAATGATTTTATTGTGCCACAAGCTCCTAAAGAGGTAAGTCTTTTGTCTATACAGCTTTGTTGTTTACTCCGACATAGGAACTGGACATAAGAGACAATCTTGTCTCAAGACGTCATTCAAGTGTACTATTGAAAGCTCATAAAAATTATAGTGTAAATAAAGACAATATTTTTAGATCGATTTTTTTCTCCCACAAACTTCCTTCCTTCAAGTGCTTTACGTACAGTTTACTTAACCAATAAAAGAGTGAAAGCTTTCAAGTAGATTATATGATGTTTTCAAAGGAAATAGAAAAACCAGAAAAATCCGGTTATTTTCTGGTTTCAAGATAAAAACCTCGATTCATTTATGGCAGTAATTTTCCGTCCTGCCAACTTGTATCTATTAAATGAACGAGTATAGTAGTTAATGAAAGGAAAAAGATATTTTCGCGTGTCAAGCTATTATATAGCCAAAGCTTGTTATTGCAAATCTTAGTGGTGGTTTTTACTATGAGCTTTCCGTGTCGAAAGCCTTGCAAGAAAAAAAAATTGCTGTCGCGGCTTCTTCATATGGCGCCTAATATTTTCCAATACGCGGTAGTGGCGTTGATAACTCCACTATAGTAATATTAACCTCTCGAAAGGGTGAGAAGATGAGAATGAGCTGACCGAAATGACACTGACTTGACGTAAATGACTTGTGAAATTAATTGATACCTTAAACTTACAGTACCTTTTGATTTTGTCTTGATAGGTGAATTTGGATGCGATAACTCGTGAAGGACTTGTGGGGAAAATGGCTCAACCGAACCAAACAACCTTTGACCAAGCTCAAAAGCGAATCCAGAGCTTGTTGGAGGCTGACGCGTACATTCGTTTCCTAAAGTCTGACCTGTACTTGGAACTCATTCACCCGGAGAAGTACCAATCTTGAAGGTACACAGAGTCATCTCTCCAGTGACTTACCTCTTATTAGAGCCGAGGAAAATAAAATAACTCATCGTCAATTTAAACATGCGTCAAAAAATAAAACTAGCAAGAATTTTTAGACAAGCAAATCGTAGTATCTTCGTAATCTCCCCCTCCCTCCACCCCAGCGCCCAGCCCCTTCAGTGGTCAATTGGCTTTCTAATTATATAAGAGACCTGCTGCTGCACAACCGCCCTGGGAATTTTGTCAAACATCATCCATCCCATGGATTCTTACCTAGATCAACTATTACCAATATGGTCTATATAGCATAGCAATATATATGGCTCCACTCAGAATCAACATGATAGAACGTACAGGTCCAATGCCTCAAGACTTCCACCAAAGTAATGAGAATTCAAGAAGAATCTTTTCACTTCAACCTTTAAAAAACAGTGTTTCTTTCATCTTTGGACTTGGAGCTAAATTCCCTTCCCCTATGTGCTGCTAAAAGTTAACAAAAAGTCTACACAAAATTCAAATGACAAAATCTCTCTACCGTCTACTACGCCAGACTCCTCGGGATTAGTCACTCTTCATTTGGATTTTGACGAAGCCAATTTGGATGAAAGAAATATTGGGGAAAAGTCTAACTAAATTCCTGGCTACATGGTGTGGCTGTATATACAGAAGATACTGGAGGTGGTATCTATTACCCTTGTCTCTCCTACACTACGTTCTTTGCTAAATTTAATCTCAAGAATGTTTCAATTGACATTATTTTTCAAAAATGGGATCCTTAAAGCACACTCATTCGCAAAGCTATTTATAACATTGAATCCTGATATCTCAATAAGGTATGGAAAACAAAGCGTCAGGTAAAGTCAGTTATAAAGAGTCATACGAGGAAAAAAAGAAAGAAGCCACTGTACATTCCCACAAGTTGTTCAACGGAATACCAAAGATTCACCTATAAACTACTTTTTTACTCACTGAATATTATAAAATATATATAGATATAATATTATTATTATCATTAATCGCTACTGTTATTACACGGCAGTGTAGAGTAGTAGTGACTTATTAATCAAGTTCTCGTTGCATTACTATGTATTACTATGTAGGACCTACGCTATATAGATGTCTAATAATTAATGGATGTTATAGATTCGAATCTCTTTATATAATATAATACATATGTATATAACATGTATATACCTACATCATACTTAGAATAATAGTCATCAATAATTATTTATTTAGAGGGGCAATTATAAATGTAGTAAGGACAACGTCATTGCGTTTTAACCACATATAAGCTATATACGCCTATATAAACCTATGATAATGATTTTTTAGTAGGAACATTTATCATATATTTTATCCTTCCAAAAGTACATATGGCCCAAACCAATGTCTATTTTTGGATTGGAAGAGTCCTTAGAGATTTATTACAACCAACCTGAACTTATGCTATGCAATCAATTTGAAAAAAAAACAATTAAGAGATAATAATTAATATCTTAAAGTTGAAGCTATGAAGTATATAAGAATTTTTCTTTCAACAAATATTCAAGTTGAGTGAATGGTCTTAAAAGTTCAGAATAGATGAAGTGGAGTTGTTCAAAACCGTGTACACATGTTCTCGTTATGTTTAACCAAAGCTTTACATTTAGAGAAGTAAATAATAAATTAGGTTTTTCTCTCTCAAGGTAAGAAAGAGGTTTTCTTAGGCACATGATCAATGGTATGGTTTACGTCATTATACAAAAAAGGTATGGTGAGAGAGCGTACGTAAGGAAAAAGACTCCTTCGAGCTACCGTTTACATATACGCAGTGTATGTATGGTATTTGCACGCATGCAAAACCTGTTGGTGATGCAGATCTCACACTATTATACCATGGAAAACGATTTTTTTTCATGACTCCGGTTGTGCATAAAAAATTGAATGCATTTATATGTCGTGTGTGAGAATGCAAGTATATTTCCAATTCCAATGAAATTTTCTGACTGCAGAGCACCGTATAATTTCGTATGATGTGCTTTATTGCTGAATTGATGTGTGTGTTTGTACTCATCAAAACATACATATTTATATACATCCGGCAAGAATATATTTATCTTGGGAAATAAGATCTCAAAAGGGATGACCATATAATTGGGAAATAATACTTAGAATATTTCCTTGACGTCTTTTTTCTTGAATACAAACTTATAGTTGGTTGGGAAATGTATACTAATCTCAATTTGTAATCTCATGTCTCTTGGAAAAGACTTTTTGCAATGCACTGATCATAAAAAAGCTGCTTTTGCTTTAAAATATTTTTTATTTTAAAAAAACGTATTGATTTTTGACGTTTGGAATGAGAGTACAATTTGTAATTTCTGCAATAATCTCGTGAATGTGTCGGATGGGAGAAATCAGCAATAAAAAAGCACGTCATACTTTTATCAGTAATGGGTGCTAAGTTATAAAATTAGTAATTAATTTATCGTGGGAATACTATAAAAAAGACTTTGAAAAATAAGCCGCTATCAGAAAATCCACCGTTTCCTTTTCAAATAACTATATGACCAACAATATTTTTCCAAACTTATATTTTCAAGGGTTTAAAAAAACAAGGAGTGACGACATGAAGGGAAATTAGGATTCATGAATGACTAACCAAAACGGAGATAAGAGGTTGACATTCACGTCACTTGTATACATCAAAAAGTGAAGCTTCCCCTTACACAAGTATAATTTTAATGTTTTTTATTACTCCTTTTCTCCAACCATTGTTTTTCCATTGATGGACTGTACATTGTTTTTTGTATCTCCATATATCCCTCATCACCCTTTGACATTCAGATTAATCTCTTGAATTCCCTTGAAATTTAAACTTTGGTAAATATTTTATTTCCTAACATGTTTTGCCTTTAAACAGACAGTCACACATAAAAACCTATAGGAAAAAGGTTAGAGTAAAATTCCTATTGGATTCACCTGGCGTAATATTTCTTACACAAGTTAGAAATAATATTTATCCTTAAATTCTTGTTTTATATTTACCCTAAAGAAATAGCTTTTCTGAGAAATAACATTTAATTGAGTATTTATCCTCCGTACCCTTAGTCGAGACAGGATCAAAAGGAAAACAACTTCTAGTAAATAACAACATGAAGAGTTATGATTAATTTATCATCTCAATTTCCTCTTCTAAGTATTTCACTTCTAAAAGCCGTTCCGCGTACTATATAGATAATGGTTATGTGAAAATATTCATACTATTTTCACAGGATTTCTCCTTTTACTCGCAAAACCCTTTACGTCTTCTTTCCTCCCATTATTACTTATAAACCTCATGATAAACCATGGGACTTGTGAATCCTTACGTAAACCATATCAGATATTTTAGAACGTAGAAAATACTTTTGAAAAAAATCCATTTAAAAACTACAAGTTTGTGCAAGAGCTTAGCACATACTTTTAAAGTTTCTCAACATTTTTTTTCTATCTATAAAAAAATACGATTTTCTTTCAAGCGTGTGAATACACGTCAGAGGATCTAATTTGAAATTCTATATATGTAATCTGTTCAGTATTGTATAGGAATGGAAGACGGAAGTGTATAGTATGAGGGAAATTGTAAATGGTTTTATTTCTCATATCATCTTTTACCAATAGAGAGAGAGAGAGAGAATTATACATATTTCTGTCGTCAAACCATTACACGATCACATTGGGTGGAAAGGTGAGAATTTTTAGGGAGTGGGTCAAAAACCCCGATTTTCTAGAAGGTCTTATGAAATAAGTCTCTCTTGATTTTTCCGTTCAACATGGAAACTTTCTAGAATTCACGCCTTTTCCCCTCCTACGTGAAAAAAGTATGCTCACTTTTACTAAAAATGACATCACTTTTTAGTATTTATACATTGGGATTTGACACGTAAGAAGAACTACTACTTCTCTCACCATTAACTTTTTCTATATGAATTATTCTGACATTTATTTCCAATAAAAAAATATATTACAATCTTTGGTATAGTTTTTCCTTTAAAAAATACACTTTGCTATACAACTCCTCTTATATATTCAGTATACAACTTTATTTATGACAAGGTTAAGTGAAAGAACATGGGTTTGAAAAAATATAGCGTATAGCTTCAAATATATAAAATCTTATGGAGTAAAAGTGTGTGTGGTTACACTGATAAAAAATGTATGTACGTTGTCCTCAACTTATATTTTTAGTCGTTGTGTATCTAATATAGTTTTAATATTAAAATAATTTCCTAGGCTTAAGTCATACCTTTGAAGGGTATACACATATGGTATATCCGAACCTGAAAAAGTATTATGATAGATGCTTGGATTTAAATAGCATTGATATTATTATATAATTCAATGTAAGTTTTTTCTCATGAGTTTTCAACGGAATTAAAATCTCATTTGCTATTATGTGCATTGTTAACTTTATCTTGTAGTTATGATGAGAAAATAATGTTTTCTTCTCATCCTTATTTCTATACATTTAATTTTTGTTACGAAATATATAAATCACTATTAGTATTTATTTGTTATTCTTACTATATGAGAAAGCTATTATTTATTGAGATTAGAGATTACGATCTTGTCAACAATAGAGATATAAAATTATCAAATATTGCGGTATGGACAATTATTATTGAAGAAAAAACTCGAGTTGTTACGTTTTAGACATGTAAAAAATCTATAGCTATATATTATGTAGATTGAATAACACCCTGACCACATTGTTTGAATGTGAATGTTATTTAAAAAGAATGGCAGAAAACGCAGGAAAGAATTCATGAAGTATATAAGAAAAAATATGTTACAAAATATCTAAAAAAAATATATACTTGTGTAACCCACAGAAGCGTCTGTGATACGAATTTTAAAAACAAAATAAATGGATTGAAGTGTTAAAAAATATTCAAGTCAATTATATTCCATTATTTCTCAAATCATTCTTCTTTTGAGTAAAAACTCATATTAATCCGGTCATATGAATTGCATCATTTATCAAATGGGTTTCAATACAAGTGCATTGAAGTGAAATCAACAGCATGTGAGTCATAAAATGTCATTTCATGAATGGCACAACAAAACACATGTGTGTTTACAACTCGTAAAAATGAAGGCAAGGATGTATAGAGTAAGTCCATGGGGAATATGCAAACCCAAAACATCATATTTTTTAAAATTTGTCATTTTCTGCAAAATTAACGTGTGCTGGGTGGCATAAACAATGGCGTTGGAATTTTTGTAATAGGCTAAGCGGTTACGGAATTATGGCCAAAAACGTCATTTTTTGTATTTAAGTCTGTATCTCCCGAACCAATGGGGCGATGTGACTCATTTTTGAA
>JAQFXU010002568.1:0-20040 GCA_034693705.1 Spatulosminthurus flaviceps
ATATTCGCACTGGCTAAATGACAGTGCAATCATAAGGAAGTAATTTCTCGTGAGTATAAATACATTTAGAGCAACCAGAGATCACATAATAAGTTTTTTCTATTGCGACCTCTCTCATTTCAAGTCAAAACAGCCCTCGAAAAAAATCGTCAAGATGAACACGAAAAAGGTAAATAAAATTTCGTTTATAGACATACCCAAATACAAAAAATTACCGAGAAAAAATACAATAAATTAAATTAGGAAAGCAATATAAATATTTTTATATTTTTGATAATGTAATTTATTGTTTGCAGATAGTCAGTTTCATTGTCTTCGTCGCAATGGCAGCCTCCACGATTATGGTTGCGGTAGCCGAACCTAATAGACATGTTGTTATGAACGGGCAGGGAACTTTTGTTGCAGATTCGTAATAAACTCTTTGGGGTTGCAGCTCAAGATTAAGCAAAGTGGATGAATTGCATGGTCAAATCGAGGGATGTGCTTATCACACAGCATTATTGTAATACATAATGTAGCCAATACTTATTAGTACCAAAAATTTTATTTTCAATTCAAATTCAACCTCTAACTCAATTATTTATTCTAATTTGCAAGCTATTGCAAGAAATCACAATTATAAAAACAAGCGATTCAAGTGTAACTAATTATCTTTGCACTTTCTTTACCAGTTTACGTTTTAAATCTTGAACTCAAATCTTGAATTCCAGGTGATGAATCTCCCGTTTCAATTATTTCAATATCGTTCGTTCAGCTTGAGCGGTAGCGTAAGAAGCAAGACGATGTTATTTTAGAGTCGATAATTTTATTTTGAGGAAGTAAAGTTTCCCACGGAACTCTTCAAACGTCGCTTTCTCAGTGGTGAACTCATGAGCTATCCATGTATTATCCTCTCTGTACTTGTTAGTCTTGCACGGACAGCAATTTAGTGTATTTCTCAACAATGCTTAACGATTTCTAGTCATCGTACCCTATACTTCTCAAATGCGACTTGCCCAAGACACATGAGGAAGACTTAGAATATAGAATGCTGCCTAGCTGCCAGAATGTACACAAATCACGTACCTAATTTGACCGCACGTGTTCCATTGATTACCCACATTTAATCACAAAAAAATTCTCTCTTAAATAGGTACTCCGTCTATATTCCTCACATAAAAAATGCATGACACCTAAAACTCTCTATAATTTGCCCCGCTGAAAATATAAGGTATCCATAAAACAGTGGCTACTTTACATACATACACAAACTACTAGGATTATGTATTCGTTAACTACAACACAGGTAGTTTAATTACCACAGTTTGGTTTAAATCTGTAATCCTTACCAAAACGGAATTATGGTTATTGAGCCACGTGGACAGCTCCGTTTATTTTTGCCCAATGTGATAACGACTTCCTGGCATTTTGCCAATAAATATCATGTCTTCTTCCATTATAAGAGTAATAAAAAGTTGAAAAGTAATAATTTATTACTACCTAAGAATAAAATAAAATATTTTACAACCAAATGGCGTATAGGAAATAGGCTAACTTGCCCATGACATTCATACGAGAAATAGTACATCGAATTTTTCAATTTCGATAAAAACTCACTGAACTTAGTTCGTTTAGGCCAGAAACTTGACTAACCTCATCTCGTCATGATTTCCAAGGCTACGTACGAAGGTCTACGATACTTCTTCCTAATTTCCTATTTTTCCTCCACGCTTCCCTTCACTTGGGATCGAACTAAAAGGAGAGTCAAAAATGTGAAAAATTACTTGTACCTGGCAATTTGGATGACAAATTGTTTCGTATATTTCTTTCAAAGTTTGTACACATTTTCCGTATTCTTGAGGGGAATTTTGAGACAGGATCGAAACATTGCGTATTTAGTCATAGACTTTTACTTCACCATGGGCTACACCTTCTTTACTCTCTTTCAGTTGGGACTTATTTTACGACGGAAGGAATTGGTAAATGTTTTGAATGCTACTTTCGAATATGATCAGTATCTTCAAGGTAATTTTTAGAAAAATAAGTTGGTGTACAAATTCCGGAAAAAATTGCCCATATTTATTGCAAAGCTATTAATTAATGTGGATTTAGGTACTTACGGAGGAAAATTAAAGCGACTGAAAACTGACGGTTTTGATTTTATAATATTGGGACTTACGTCAAGCATACCATGGAACGCTATTTTTTTGTTTCTGATTTTCTTAATTGACGTGGACAACACTCGCTACCATTACGTTTGGATTCCCAAAACTCATCGACTTTGGCTGGCTCCAATTTGGTTTATTTTCGAAATTCGATTGTGCATTTCCTGTACAACTGGCTTCTGCCTAGTTGCTTATGCATTTTTAATTCACGCCAATGTAACTAGTTACTGGATGAAAAACTTAAAAAGGTTTTCAATTTTCCCCATAAATATTTTTGCTAAATTCACATTTGATTCATTTTGCTGAATAAAATATACGATTCAATTTTTTCAGGGCATCCATGAGAAGGTTGGATCCATATAGCACGATACGAGACGCACTCAAACATTACAGACATTTAAATCTCCTCAATATTAATTTTAACTTCTACGCCTCTGAAATAATTTCACCGTGTTTTATGGTTTTTGTAATAATGTTTCCAGCATACAGCTTGTACAATATTGTGAAGTTGCACGGAAAAATCCCCATTTTTGTTTTCATTATCTTTCCCACCTTCTTGATATTAAATGTAGTTTGCGTAGCTTTCTTGTTTACCACTTTAGGGCAAGTAAGCGTACTTTCAAGGGAGTATTTAAAGTCTTGGTCAGTTGGGATTACGTCCAGAACTAAAGGAGGAAAGGAGCTCAAGAGCTTGTGTCCAATGGTTATTCGAGTATCTTCAATTAATTACTTCAGTCCCAACACATTACTTGTTGCTTATGGAGTGGTTTCAAATGTAGCGGTTACGTCGCTACTAATTGGGTGATTTAGTCATCATTATCATCGGTTTTGTCTTCAAGATACAAAATTACGGGGCTCAAGTTACTTATTTACTTTTCAAATAATATAATGTTTAGATCCGGGCCTGAATTTACCTGGCAACTCGTATTCAGCATTACAAATAATTAAAAAATCTTGTCACTTCTCCGATGTAACGAAACCTACTTCTCAGGGTGTCTCTCCCTATTTTTGGTTTCACTGTTGATACTTGTTAAATGTTGTGATTGTTGTCGTTGTCAGTCTCTGACTTACTTACTCTTCGTGTAATAAAATCCGAAGTTTTCTCAATTTTGTCCAGTTTTCCTAAAATATTTTCCTAAAAAATAAGAATTCCCTCTCTTCAACACGCAAGGTGATTTTCCTGATTTCGACCATTTCTTGCACATTCTATTAACTTTGGGATCGAGCTGAGCGTAAAGCTCCAAGGTGATACCCCCGTATTAATTAAATTAGCCGTATTAATAACAATCTGCGTTTAATACCCAAGGACTCCACTGTGCGCGAGTTAGCTTAGCTAACAATAAGATAACTCTCAAGATGATTTTGCCAAGTCAAGAATTGGAAAACATTTGGAATGTTACTTTTAAGTATGATTAGCAACTTCAATGTAATTTTTCTTGAAAGGCGGGATGAATTCCGTCTAAATTTTTCAAATATGACTTAATATTAAGTCAGATTTAGTGATTTTAGTGACTACAGAAGGGTGAGGCAGACTCATAGAAACGAATTTGACTTACAATTTTAAGACTTTGTATGGGTTAGTGACGATTCTCATATTTTTCATGTGATTCCCCGTTATTTTTGGAGCATATAGGGTGCCAAAAAATTTTAAAAATGTTTAATGTAAAATTTAACAATGTATAATTGTATGAGCAATTTCGGGTGTATTTTGTTGTTTGGGGTATATAGATTTTTTATAATAGAACCAATAATAATTGAACTTCTGGTTTCTCCCATTGCAATGCTATTTACTATTACGACGCAACCGATTCAATTGACTGCACAAATTAGCATTAGCATGCATTGGCATCAATTCGGTTGCAAGGACCTAAATATTCAGTGACTTTGACAAACATTTCCACTGCATAAGTTAAAATGTTAATAGAGATCCGCTAAATATACCCCCACAACCATGCATATCAAATACAAATACATCAGATACAGTAGCTTGATGATGGAAATTCATACACAGTTTTGTTTATTTTAAGGTTCTGTCTATCATTGTGAGAATATAAATGTATGTACTTACTCCAGTAATGGATAGCTCATGCATGAGCTTAGCTTGCTACTTCGGTAATACCAACAATACAAATGGTATAAAGTCAATACGGCCATGTTAACTTACTTACTTTCAGAGTATAAAATAGGTAATTCGCATTGAAAATGAACCATTATATGAGGCCCAGCTATTATATGTAAACAAAGTACTAATAATACCTAATTTGACTGCACTTGTTTCCTCGATTAGTCACATTAATCCACAGAATATTCTCTCTTTAATAATAACTCCGCCTATTCTTCTGGTGTTCTGATAAAAAACTGCATGACCTTCAAAACTCTCTATTATAGAGATCTTATTAAAGATATTATTATACTCTATATTATATCTTGTCAAAAAGTGGGGTATCCGTTAATTTTCGGTGCATACTTCAAACATTTAACTACTAAGCAACCCTTGTCTTTGTTATTAACTGAAAAGTTGTGCTGGTCCTAGCAAAATTGAAGTCGTAGCTACTCAGTCTTGCTCGGACAACTCAGGTAATTTCTCCAGAACGACTTCAAGGCATTTTACCCAACTTTCCAATTGCATCGTGTGCTCCAATTATTATAGTTAAGTATATTCCATAATGAAGTGTATTATTAAAAGTAACTATCAAGTCAAAAATACATTTTTACAATGAAATGGCTTATGTGAACTATCCTAACTTGCGCAAGATATAAATACGAGAATTTCCCCTATTTTTTTAAAGTGAATTTTCCCTATTAAATAAACATTGGGGTAGATTTAGTGTTTAGTTAGTTAGTAGTACTCTTTGAACCGGAGGCATTGTAAAAGAAGTGCCTTTCTTCTAATTTCAATTTACTAAGAATTCCTTTTTGATTTTCTGGTTACAAGCTGCTGCTATTTATTTGAGCAAGGACATTTATACATCAATAAGCCCCACGCCATGATTTCCAAGGCTACGTATTCAGGTCTACGACTCTTCTTCCTAATTTCCTACTTTACTAACACACTTCCCCTCACTTGGGATCGAGCTGGACGGCGAGTTAAAACTGTAAAAAATTATGTGTACCTTGCAAGTTGGTCCACGAATTGCTTCGTATTTTTCTTTCAAAGCTTTTACATATTTTCCGTATTTTTGACGGGGATTTGGAGACAGGATCGAAGCACTACGTATTTAACCATTGACTTTTTCTTAACCACTATATACTTCTTCTTCGGAGTCTTTCAGTTGGGATTTATTTTACGAAGGAAGGAGTTGGTAAATGTTTTGAATGCCACACTTGAATATGACCAGACACTTGAAGGTAATTTTTAAAAACCACAAAATTTCGTTTGCAATGTCTGAACATTTCGGTCATATTCTTTGAACTATCGATGGTGTTTCAAGGAACTTGTGGGTTGGAAAGGAGTTTATCAGAACTGAAATAGTATCTATGTTACCGTCGTCTCCATTGTGCTGTAATGGGAGAACCCTTAAATCTTACCATATGTTTATATCTTCTGAACGGCTCATCGTAGCTCATCGAGAATTTTCTCTTTGAATTGCCATTGCTCGTATTTTTATCTTTTAAGAAGGGAAGATATGGCGAGATGTATTTTTAGCACAAATCACCATGTTATTCCGTATGTGCAGAATCATGAAATCCATAGATTGAAAGATAAAAATACAATCGATAGCAACGACGACCCGTTCAGAAGATATATACTCACGGCAAGATTTAGGGGTCTGCCATTACAAATATTACAATACAAACAAGGGGTGAGACGGTAACTAATAGCAGTTCCGATAAACTCCTTTCAGTAAATATTGCCATTGTTTATGGTAAGCGTATTCCAATGGTTTTAGATAATTACGGAGGAAAATTAAAGCGACTGAAAACTGACGGTTGTGATTTTATAATATGGGGTGTTACATCAAGCATACCATGGAACGCCATCTTGGTATTTCTGCTTATCTTAATTGACACGTATAACACCCGCTACCTTTACGTCTGGATTCCCCCCAACCATCGATTTTGGCTGGCTCCAATTTTGTTCCTTATAGAAATTCGAATGTTAATTGGCTGCACAACTAGTTTTGGCCTGGTTGTTTATGTATTCTTTATTTACGCCAATGCAACTAACTACTGGATGAAAAAATTAAAAAGGTTCTTCAATTTTACTTGTAATTTTTAATTGAAATCCAATTATATTGAATTTTATTGAATAAAATGGCGGATTCAATTTTTTCAGGGCATCCATGAGAAGGTTGGATCCATATAGCACGATACAAGACTCTCTTAAGCACTACAGATATTTAAATCTGCTCAATATAAATTTTAATTTCTATGTTTCTGGGATAATATCGCCGAGTTTCCTGGTTTTTGCAATCATTATTCCAACATATTGTTTGTATAATATTGCGAAGCTCCATGGAAAAATCCCGATATTCGTTTTCGTTATGTTTCCGTTATTCATGGTGATAAATGTATTTAGTGTGGCTTTCATGTTTACCACGTTAGGGCAAGTGAGTGTACTTTCAAGGGAGTATCTACAGTCGTGGTCAAATGGGATTAAATCCAGAACTAAAGAAAGAAAAATACTCAAGAGTTTGTACCCAATGGCTATTCAGGTGTCTTCAATCGATTACTTCTGTCCCAACACATTGCTTGTAGTTTACGGCGTGGTTTCAAATCTGACAGTTACGTCGTTGCTAATTGGATGAGCTAGTAATTGCTATTGTAACGTATTCTTGTTTGTCCAAGACACACAACCGCGTCAGCGACGGGGGTCAGGATGTATATTTATCCATCAATTCTTAAAATATTTGGAGCGTGTCCTGAAATAGCCTGTTGGGGTTTCTTGAATTCGTGTGCAGCATTAAATCCCATAAAAACAATTGAAAACAATTAATTGCAAAAAGAAGAACTTGCGACAAGAAGCATAAGACATAAGAACAAATAAACAAGCTCCATTAGCGTAGCGGCAATTAATGGACTCGGGTTTACTCGAGGGTCGTCTGAGTCATCCTCGGTTTCGAATACCGGTGGGGGGGGGTATGTAATTTGGCTCAAGGAAAGGGGTTTTCCCTTGACCGCTCAGACCATTGACAGCTTGTGTGAAGATTCCTCATAGATAGGATAACCATTGAAACTTTGTAACTGATTTGAATAAAGGCTTAAGATGGTTGACAACTCTGTTAGACCTTCGGGCATGAATCGGAGTATAAACCCCACTTTTTTTTATGAACAAATAAAACAAGCTAGGTAGTCAAGAAACTATTAAGTTTTTGCTTTACCCGTCCGGTGCTATATACACATAATATTTTATTTACCGTGGGACCGAGCTGATTTTGAACGGGAAGTTGAAAAAATTCCCATAATCCGATCATAAAGAGTAGAGCGAAGAATTTTACTGCGGAGGACGTGAGTGGAATTTTGTCGGATTCGTACAAAGCTACATTTTAGAGTTATAGTCAGTGCCGTCATTACCAGGACGTACTTTTTTCTTCAAGATATACACAACTACAGGGATGATGAAATCATGCACCCTGAAAACTGGTTTGCTATTACACAGTCCAAAGTTTGAATTTACCCTCAATTATGTATATGGAATTGCAAGAAGTAAAAACGTATACAACTTATTCCAAGTTATTCAGCACATTTACTTTATTTACGCAATTACTTACAATTAGTATAATGTATTTATCCATCAAATGTTAAAATATTTTAAACATGTCCTAAAGTAGTCTAGGTATACCTTAGCTCCTGTACATATAGCGTTATTATAACTTATAACCAATAAAAACAATAAGCAAATAATTCCAAACAAAACACCAGCAGGGTCAACCTACAAAGACACATGAACAAATAAAACAATGTAGTTGACAAATTTGAGCCAATCGCCAATTGCTCCACACCACTTTGAGCGCTAATCAAGTACTTGAGATCCGATCTCGTGGAATGCAAAGCACTAAACCTCGCATTTGCATAATTAAATAGTCCACTTTCATAGATTTTCCTTAAGAATGCCAATAAGCTTGCCGCCGAATCTGTAATTACCCACCCAAAATCCCCTTCCAATATTTTATCCTTTCCCATAATAAAAGGACGTATCTTCAACCCCCATTTTTTCCAGGCAGGAACCCTAAAATTGAGAATTTTCGACTCAAAATCCACGTACGCAATTCGATCACAAGTTGACACATGCTCTTCCAAAGATTTCTTTCCAGGATAAATTGGAACCGTCAAACTTTTATACACACTCTCTATTTTCTTATAATATTTCAAATTCCTCTGATACATTTGGTATAATTGGATTCGACGGGTTTGGTCGGAGTAGTACATACGAAATAACATGGCAACTTCGGAAAACAAGGATATCGCGTGTGGCGGAGCTCCTCTTTGAAAGAATCTGTACCTCCCGGTTTTTTTCGCATCTTCGCTAACTGAGCTCATAAACTCATTATTCTTGGAGAGGTCCAAATGTTGTGGGAAATTCTTTTTGAAATCCTCCTCAAACGGAACCATTATATCCAAATCTGTCAAATCACTAAAATTTTCTAATCCTTGCGCAGGTTTCGGGGCCGTGAGGTCTGACGTTATGATGCGAATGCCTTTATAAGCATTGCTTAAAACTAAAACCACAGATGTCAACAGCCACGTTTAGCACAATCATTCTCAGCCGCCTCGTCCTAGGGATTCTCATCCACATCCACCACTTCCAATAGTGAAAGGAGCGGTAGAATAAAAACCTTCAACCGCTCTTTCAAGTTCAGGTTTTTGTGACACTGTAGCACAAGCCCGGTTAAAATTAAAGAAAACAAAATGGCGGATCACGCCTCTCCTTGAAATGGCTGACTATAAATTTTGTATGCCAAAGAGGTTCGAATCCCGTAACAGGAAAAGAATACCACGCTATCTCTTCGTAATTGTAAAAATCCTGAGTGGGATTTCACCGAGTTGATATAAATACATATAACTTTGTGTAAATTTCTAAGCAAATCTTTGGCCTTGAGGTAAGTCCCAGTAAGCCTTGCCGAAGGTTGAATTAGAGAACTTTTCGTTCACAATGGAAACAACTATCGTCTCATAGCGGACTGTGGTAGATTTATTCGTGAAAATGTTTTTACCCATTTCCAAGAATTACCTTGCAGCAGATGAATCCATTAAGACCTTATGCACACGATGACGTATGTCTGCATCGAAATTAATATGAAGTGATTTTTGAAAAGCCGTAGGGTTTTTGGAGAACAAATTCAAGTCAAGTAGGCCCAATTTCCAGAGCGATTATAGCATCGACTGCAGAGGGTAAACCACGTGGATAATTTAGCACCATTTGTTTCCTTCGAGGATGTTTTTATGAATAAAATACTAAATCTTCGAATATTTCTCACGCTGAGAGATTTGAGGAAAATTTCTGCAATGGATTCCACATACTGTCTGCTAATTTCATTGTCTCTGAGCCCTAATGTAACGTAGGGGAGATTTCCTAGGGATATGAAGGACAAAGAGCTAGAGAAATATTTAAGCATTATTTCAGGGGTGGTGAAAATTTGGCAGGAAATAATAAGATGATAGCTTGACATTTCGCGTGCTTTAAAAATTGCTCCACCTTGTCCACTGTCAAGAAGGAAGTATTGACGAAAAAATTTATTTTGTAAGGAGCAAGCTTACTGTGGTAAAGGATGGGTACGTTGAGGTCACCAACATTTTCCAATTGAATGTTTGGGGTATAAATGAGGGGTAAACAGTTTTGGAATGAGAATTGCCACATTTTTTCTTTGAAGTTTAAGTAGTGAGTAGCTTGTGTGATGTGAGTATAAAGGGATAAAGTCAGATAAGAAAATGTGAGAAATTTATGTACTCCTTACTCCTTCCATGATCGAATTGATATAAGAAGTTCAAAATTTTTACGAGAATAGCAACTAAGGTCGTAGTAGATCTTCGTAGTAAAGTGAAACAACTGGAATGACAAGTAAATTGAATACGCATTATGTAAGATAAATTATTAATCATTATGTAAATAAATAACGCAATAATTTTATAATTCAGTTCAGTTTTCGTATCAAGTAGTTTCTACAAATCGAAAACGTGGAATGCTGCGTAACACGCATCACGTTCATAATTTATGAGTCAATCAATTAGGTATACATTTAATTATGAATACCTTTTCAGAAACTGCGTTAAGTAGAAAATAAAAAAGTCCTTTACTTTGGTTAATGATTGTAATTCCTATGTTGGGGTCTGTTTACAATTCCTTCATTATTAAAAAAAAAAGGAGTTTCAGCATACACGCAGACTGAACATGTTTTGTAAAACGGGTCTTATTAAAAACAAAACCAACCAAACCTACAAAACCCGCATGGGGGCAGGCTATATAGTAGCAGTTTGGTTTGGTTACGCATGCACTCCAAACCATGCACTCGTAACTCAAACCATTTCAACCAAAACAGTAATTATGAGAAACAACCCAAATTACCTGTGTTAATGCCTATTAACATTAAATAGAATATTGTTCCCATGGAGCTAAAGCTAGCGAGATGTCCCGCTCCGGAATGTCAACAACAGAATGATTCTCATTGAATTGTAGTGTTATGTAATGCTACGAGAGATTTTCCATGGGAAAATCTAGTCTCTTGCTCCTGCTCCACCCGAGAACATTGTTGTTGTAAGCTGCTACTTTATGAGTAGTTGAAAAGTTAAATAGAGTTACTATTTTCGAAGTTTAATTAAAGATAGCAATTATTATTAGTTAAAACTAATACTCAGATCGTCATCCTGTCATTCCTTGCATCATTTGGTGTCTAAACTACTAATTGTCAACTTCCTCATTAATTTCACATTTACAGTGCCCACGTACTTTTATCTTGAACCCTTCAACCTGGATGACGATTAAAGCCTTGATTTTTGTTACCGGTCGCTCATTCATAAACCTGTTATTTGTTACTTAATAATAATGCTATTACTACAATCTACTATTATATAAGTTCACAGGAGGGCTTTTAGATCATCGGGAGGTGGTGGCGTGCATTTTTCCCCTAATCCTGATTTTGATGTTTTTGGTTATGTAAGGTCACCAAACTCTAGAACTAGATTCCATTATTTTTGGTGAGCAGTGGTTATGTTCTCTCTTAGCATGGTAGAGTGAACTCAGTAAACAGTTACAGTTTTGTGAGTCACAATAATACTTCTTAAACTTTTCAGGAATTTATTTCCGTACCCCTGAATTTATTAATATTTGAGTTGGCCCTTTGTAGTGTTATTCAGCTGCATGTTATATGACTTCTTGTCACTTTGCCATGGTTTATGTATGGTTCCGTAAGGGGGTAATGTATGGGGGGTATTTATACAAGCATCCATTTTCATCTACCAAAGAATTCCGAGATAATTATTCTATGAACCCACATTTTGAAATTAATTTTATCAACACGCTAGAAAATAGGCATGGGATGAATGAATATGATTAAATATACTATAGGCTTAACCGCAGTGGAAATTTTAAACGGATACAAACGTTCAATAGCTGCGATAGTATTATGAATGGTGGTGAAATAAAATTAAGTATGGTATAAATGTTGTTTTTTCAATCCCTTTTAATGATCATAAATTTTGTTAATAGTGTTGATCGTAAGGCTAAAGTTTGGGTTTTTTACATTGGCTTTTGATATTTTTCTGCTCTTCAAATTATTCAAGTAAATGGAACCTAAAGATCTTCACGATTTTTTGATAAGAGCATTTTAGTCTACTGTTGGAAATTTGGCCCCCGGTGCGTTTGTTTTAATAAATTTTTTAAATCTGGAAACCCGAGTATACACTTGGGGCTTACTTCTGTCGGTACAAGCGTATATGTCTTCTATATAAGGATAATGTACTGCATCATAGAACACAAACGAGGCAATACCGATCTAAAGTGCATAATCACCACCATGTACAAGTCTTAACCATTATAACGGGAAGTATATTTGCTTAATATTAATAAAACGAAGTACCCAAAATCAAAAAGCTTTACCTGAAACGGTAATTTGCCCTCTGTGGAATGAAAACGGGCAATAGCAGGGCCACCACTATCCCCTGCTGAAACACCAGCTGCAATTCCTCCAGGATTCCAGTAAAGTATACAAAGCTGGGAATCGGAAACGTTTCCTATCCGAATTGAGCACGAAATTCCATCGATGTACATACCCTGGAAATGGGAAACAATACATTAATCGATTTTTAAAAATTAAAACTATATTTATGAATATACTGAATCCTAGAATTATTTGTCAAAATAAATCATACTAAATAGTCATTCAAAAGTATTTATTTACCTCTGTTGTTCGAAGGGCAGTTTCCGAAGACGTATTACAGTCTGATCTACCCCAGCCAAAGGCAATAATTTCAGTCGGAAATGTAAGGAGCCTCTTTTCAACCTCAATACTTGGAAGCAAGACCGGTCTGAAAATCCTTTTCACCGGGGAGTCGAGTATAATGATGGCAATGTCATTTATGTATCGGTTTAATTTACCGACGTACCTTAAGTACACATTCATCATTTTTTAGCGTTTTTAGCGGGTAATAACAATAATTATTCGTGTGCTTACCTCCTGTTGATTACTACATTCTTGTCAGTGAATGCAATTATAGAAACGTTTGGATTGTTCCGATTTCGCTGTACACTTGCTTCACTGATGTCAGTAAGACCTAGTACAGCTTCCATGATACTGGCACTCCGCTCTAGACAGTGCGCGGCGGTAAGAACACGGTCGGGAGCAATTAAAGTAGCGGTGCAGAAAGCTCGCCCACCTTTCTGATATTGAAAAAATTAATACACACAATCACACGACACCCGTGAAGTTATTATGTTAAAACTTATAAAGTAAGAAATACATTCGTGTAAAATAAAACTTCGCCCCGCGATAATTTGATGCTGTCGCGTAGGGCGGCGTCAGCTCACCCAACCGTACCCCTTCACCTCCTGTAGTTTATAGTGTTGAAGTCGTATTAAAATTTAATGTAAAAGTTTTCAAAAACAAAAATTGCAAGTAATGTTAATAATATGTTAATAATGTTATTGTAAGTAATTGCAAGTAAAATTGCAGTATTGCAAAAAAAATATTTTCATTCCAAAAAAACAATTTTTAAACACAATTTTTTGATAAAAAATAAAATTTCGAAAAAAAATTTCAACCATAAAAAAAATTTTATTGCAGAATTACATTTTTCAGCCAAAAATAAAATTTCGAAAAAAAATTTCAACCATAAAAAATATTTTATTGCAGAATTAAATTTTTCAGCCAAAAATAAAATTTCGAAAAAAAAATTCAACCATAAAAAATTTTTTATTGCAGAATTACATTTTTCAGCCAAAAATAAATTTTCGAAAAAAATAATTTGTAAGTTTGAAAAAAAAATTTATAGTAAAAAAACATTATTTTGACAAAATATATTAACGTCTGGATATGTATATGCATATAAATTTTATTGCAAGTAAAATTGCAGTATTGCAAAAAAAATATTTTCATTCCAAAAAAAACAATTTTTAAACAATTTTTTGATAAAAAATAAAATTTCGATAAAAAATTTCAACCATAAAAAAAATTTATTGCAGAATTACATTTTTCAGCCAAAAATAAAATTTCGAAAAAAAATTTCAACCATAAAAAATATTTTATTGCAGAATTAAATTTTTCAGCCAAAAATAAAATTTCGAAAAAAAAATTCAACCATAAAAAATTTTTTATTGCAGAATTACATTTTTCAGCCAAAAATAAATTTTCGAAAAAAATAATTTGTAAGTTTGAAAAAAAAATTTATAGTAAAAAAACATTATTTTGACAAAATATATTAACGTCTGGATATGTATATGCATATAAATTTTATGATAAAAAATTGTGTATAGATGATTATGAAGAATCTTGCAAGATCCCCTTATACTTGCAATTGATATTTCTTTGGACATTTCCTTCGGTAATCTAAACTTCATTCTGAAGTCTTCAAAGAACTTCATATAAATATAACATTACATGAAATATTTTTTATATTTAAAAATCAATACTATTATTATGTATTGTAATTATAAAACGTTTCATTAAGATCGTATGAATACTCTAGGAGCAAAAAACTATTTTAGTTTTGTTGTTTTTATTTTTTGGCGGACGGTCGCGTGGACCGATTTCGACCATTAACGAACTAATCCGAGGTATGACCACAAGTAATGTTCAGAAAACTTTTGAACGAAACCGGTCAAGTACTTTTTGAATTATCGTGCGGAGGGACTAAAGGACGTACGGATGAACGGACATGGCTATTTTATAATAGGGTCGACGCCGCTCTAAAAACTTTAAAATGAATAATGATTTTTTTACCGCTTTAAGCCCCACCATATACGATGGAATGTCCTTAACAAACTCTCCAGTTTGTATTCGTCCTCCCACTACGGATTGTAACGCAATCGAAAAAACTTGAGCCATTGCAATGTAAAAAGTAAAGATGAGTATAGGAAAAATCCTTCCCGTTGACATTTTTTATATCTGTTGTGGCCAAAGATTAAAATATGCTCAGCAGTCGTCTCACCATTTAAATGAATACATCACACAATTCGCAATTACAAGCTATAGCCCGGAAACGTATTATATTATTTTATTACTATAAAAGAGCATAACCGGAATCACTTTTCAAAGTCAACAGCAAATAAAATAAATGATTAATATTACCATCACGGCACTCTACCCTTTCTTTCACTAGACAATTACAATCCTAATAATTTATTGCCTATTCTCTCTACAGGATGAAGGACGGGAAGCCGTTTGCGATGTTGAAATATGCAGGGATGCGTCACTCATCACTGCATCATCGTGGGAAGTACCCCGTGTGAAGGGAGTATGAACGAGAGCATTTGAGCACACGAGAATCCTACATGAGTAGTTTGATCGATCTATATGAGCTTCTATATGAGCTCCATAGGGTTGCCTATGTGAAGCATTTGCCCTGATTCGCCTTTCTTATTTTAAGGTTACTCAGCAAGGCGATTCAATTGATGGCCTGATGAAGCTACTACGGAAGCTTGTGTACAGAGAGGGGATTTTAATTGAGAACATGGTTAAGTACAGGACCAGTATGATCCTGTTTCTGGCCACAGAGAGGAATTGGCGTTTTGTCAGGGGAAATGATTGTGAGCATACGGAGGCCTCTGACAATGTCGAGGAATTTAGCTATACGGAAAATTGGATTGAGTTTTGGCGACGAAAAGAGGAGAGTTGGTTATCCTTGATTAGCTGAATCTTGCGCCAATCAATGTTCTTGAGGTGCTCTACAGTCTTCTGGATAATAGGCAGATATTTGTTCCGGAGATTGGCAATAGATTTCCCCGCATCCTTGCTTCCGAATATTTGCCACGTAGAATATAGAGGGTGGAGGAAGGAAGAGACTGAATAAGGCGCTCAGAAACGGCGCTTGTTTATCTAGCGGTGCTGGCTTGGAAAGCAAAGTTGTTCATATTTTTTTGTTGGGGAACCAAGGATAGGGAAAATCAAGATATGTGGGGTTGTCAACAGCCTCATCAGGACAAGGCTGGTTACTCCGAGCATGCACAGAGGATAATAAGGCCTGATTTTATAGAGAATTTTGTGTTTGAGGACTCGAGGGTATTGTGGAGGGATGTACAGCTGGTCAAGACCATGGAGAGAGAAAGAGGAGGCGTTTCTTATAGATTTGATAAATCTGGCAGAGGATTTTGTTCTTGATAGGTTCAACAGATTGCTAGAGCATCAATGCACGCTGTACATACCTGATTCGGGAGAGGAGGTTGTTGCATATTAGGTGTTCATGATGGTGGCGATAATAAATCCTGGAGGAGACTTTGGGCTAAGCCCATCGCTAAGAAAAGTTATACGGAGATTTACGTTGAGATTTGTGCTAACGAGATGCTTTCTCCGACTGATATTTGGTCAGGTTTGCAATGCAGTGGGAGAAGATGGGTCTGAAGGATTACGTGGATGTGTCACCAGGAGTCGGGGATGCTTGTAGTGGGGGCCAGCAGATATGTTGTTACGCGAAGGACTTTTACGAAGCGTAATCCCAAGTTGGAGGGAGGAGCGGTACACAGCCTGCACTCTATAATTCAAATGTTGCTATTCCGTAAAACTTACACACGGCTCGTATCAAATAGTCGGTGATAATCGGGGTCTTCTCCTTGAATTTCGTAAGAGAACCTTGTCAAATATTATGCACGCGGCGTTACTCTGTACCTAGCCCAGTAAAAACGTCTCTATTAGTCATAAATCCCTAATTTGATGGGTTTTCCTTCGTGCTTTTTAAACGCACATGGTAGTCCCACAAACATTCCCTGATTTACTCCATGGATGCCTACAACTAACAAATCTCCTCATTCTCAGGATCCTCTCTTCTGATTATAGTATTTATAATTCTCCAAATCGCACATTTTCTAGAATCTAGGAAAAAAGTTGCTTATTATAAGCACATATACGTTGTGAGCTCCCCGTTCTCCTCAACAAACCCCCGGATATTGCCGTCTTCATCAACACTAACCACCCTGACCCCATCAAACCCCGATTTTTAAAACTTGGTCAGTGTCCCCAGGGACACACGTGTCGCTTTTGTACTCCTCCAGCTTCGTATACTTATCCACGTCTATGGAATCTGGATCCCCTCTAATAAAAAAACAGAGATCCTTTATCCTGTATCCTTTATAAATGACACACTCCTCAGCCTCTTCCCTCTCATAATTCGGCATGTATATCTTCTTCAAATGGGTCATGTTTAATAGATTACTCACGGCAACGCAATTGATTCGAGGTACTCATGCAATATGAAAGCTTATATTAGGGACAAGGCATGTCCACCAGGACCAATGCGAATACCTGGGACCATTTGTCTCCTACAGGACCAGTTCTAATACAACGGACCAGGCGTCTTCTTCTGAACCAAGGCAAATTCCTGGCAGCAGAAGCCTCCTTTGGGACCAAGAATTATACCTTGAATCTCACGACTCCTCCTTGACAGATTCCATTGCATATGACCAGGCGTCTCGTAGCGAATAACCGATAATATCTGGGATCACGCGTCTCCTCCTGAACCAATACCAATACTAGGGCCACGGGAAATTTCTTGGACCAGGCGTGTCCTCCCGGACGAAAGATTATACCTTTGACCCAATGTCTCCTTCAGGACCAAAGCAAATTGTTGCGACAATGCGTCTCCTCCAGTACCAAGGTTAATTCCTCGAACCAGCCGTCTCCTCCTGGGACAAGGATAAATCCTGAAACCTGGCATCTCCTCCAAGGCCAAGGCTACTTCCTAAAACTAAGCGTCTCCTACAGCACTAAGGCTACAGTTTTACGCGATCAAGGACCAGACATTTCCATCAAGGCCAAGCAGAACCATCCGTCGCCTCCAGGGCCAATGCTAATACTAGGGACCAGGCGTCTTCTCATGAACCAAAGCAAATTCCTTGAACGAGGCGTCTCCTCCAGGACCAAGGCTTCAAATTGGGACCAGGTGTCTTATCCAGCTGAAAAATTCTAAATAATTTGAGACGAAAGAGGAAATTCTGCTCATAGAATTTTGCACTTTACACACAAATGTGATTGTAAGCAAAGATTTGTGATCGTTGATATGATCAAGAGCCCATGGTTCAGCATCCGTAAATAAATAAATAAATACATTTTTCAGAAAGAAAAAATTGAAATGTCGTGCTTTTCCATCAATCCACACATTATTAGTCAGTTCAGGTCCCCAGTGTCCCAAAAACTAATTTCATTAGATGTGGTCGGGAGGTTTTCGGGGATCTAAACTAACCAATTGTCATGGAATTAGTTACTAGAGATATGGAGCCTAACCTAACCAAATCTAATGTAATCAGTTTATGGGGATTGGGAACATCACCTTACCAAATCTAATGTAATCAGTTAATGGGGATTGGGAACATCAACCTTACCAAATCTAATGTAATCAGTTTATGGGGATTGGGAACGTACCCAACCAAGTTTAATGCAATCAGTTTGTGGGGATTTTGGACCTAACCAAAACTTATGGAATCAGTTTATGGGCATTGCGAACTTACCTAAAAAATTTTCAATCAGGTGGTAACAAATAACGCCTGAGTGGATTACGGTAAATTTTCAAAGTATTGTCGAGGCCGCGGCGGCCGACGCAACAATTAATGATATAGACCGAGTAATCTTATCCATTCAAAATCCGGACTATAAACATTTACTAAGGGCCTCATCTTGCCCAGGCTACTTAATGACAAATCTACCAATGTATAAAATAAAATTTATTGCACAGATGTGTTTAGCAAATCCAATTGAATCCAGATTATATTCAAATCACAGAAAACTTGCCATGTAAATTCTGTTCTACTCCTCAGGTCACGTGGTTCTTAAGTAAATTCTCGTAAATTCTTAAGTAGATTAAGTAACTACTGCTTAGAATATAATAAAATATTTTCCAACTTAATATGTGTACAAGACGATATTATACTCTCTCAATTATATGATTATTTTGGCGATTTATTTAGATTATGGAGCACAAATACAAGTGCACAATAGATGTAATGATTATTAATAATAACAATTGAGTTAGGTCTATAAAAACTGTAAAAATTTGTGTATGAGCATTCTCATGAACACAATAAAATATACATACAAAAAATTAATGTATTTAGTTTATGGCGGTTGGGATTGGGTAACCAACCTTACCACGTCTATGAGTAATGAGTTCTATGAATGTAATCAGTTTATGAGTACTGGGAACCTCACCTAACCAAAATGTAATATATAATCAGTTTATGGGAATTGGGAAACTTACCCAACCAAAACTATTGTAATCATTTAATGGGGATTGGGAACCTAACCTTACCAAAAAAATGGAATTACTTTCAGGGGATTTTGACCCAACCTAACGAAGAGTAATGGGGTTACTTCATGGTGATTGGGGACCAACATAACCTAACCAAATATACTGGAATTATTTTGGGGGACTTGGGATCTAACCAAACCAAAATTAATGGAATCTAGTTCTAGGGTTTGGTGACCTTACCTAATCAAAAACAGTATAAAGGGATAAATTGCACGCCACCACCTGCCGATGATCTAGATGCCGTGCTGTAGAACTTGTTTATAGTAATAGCATTATTATTAAGTAACAAATAACAGGTTTACGAATGAGCGACCGGTAACGAGAATCAAGGCTTTAATCACCATCCTGGTAATTTCACGGTTGGGCAGACGAATCTGGCAAATGAATCTGGCAGCCTACGTTAGTTCGTTAGAACTTCCTTTTCATGGGTTGGTATCGTCGATAATGTTAAATAGTCACAATGCAAATGATATGGAAGTTTCCAGAACCAAACTTATTACTGACAACAAGTACAAGAATGACTCGAATGTTACAGAAATTGCCAAAATTGTGGATAATATTACCAACAAGACCCAGATTAATGACGAAGTTCCAACTCAACTCGTCACCGTACAAACCAACGTTAAAGGACCCTTTAACGCTGGAGAAAAGTGGAAGAAAATGACGTAACTATTCCGAGGAGACTAGATGTGTGGAAGATTTGCTCCGATCATAAGGGAAATCATAGAATTTGGACTACATTTGTGATAAGGGTCGGCACGGATATGATAATTCCGTTATCCTACCCGTATCCTGTCCTACCCGAAAATTTCAGATAAATTTTGAAATTTATCTTATCCTATCCGAAGAGCTCGGATGAAAATAAAAAAAATTATCCGATCCTACCCGAAAAAATTAGGATAGGATAAAATCGATATCCGATACGAGCGGATAAGTACGCAAATTATCCGATCCGATCCGCGGATAAGTGGTATTATTTGAAACTCAAGTTTTTCATTGATTTGCACTTGCA
>JAQFXU010002569.1:0-20023 GCA_034693705.1 Spatulosminthurus flaviceps
TCTTTTTTAGCAAGCGAATTTTCAAAAGTTGAAAATTCTAAAACTTGCAAGTTAAAAAAACGCATCTTCGTAAAAACTAAAGGGGGTGAAGGGGGACGGTGGGGTGGGCCGACGCCGGCCTACGCGACAGCATCAAATTATCGCGAAGCGATGATTTTTCATTTCCAAAGATTCGAGCCTTGCATCGCAACAGTAACAGCTGCATGAACTAGGGTAACAAAAATGGAGGAGGAGGAGGACAAAAATATTTTCGGGGGGCATTACTTCCAGGGGCTAGCAATGCTAATGCTGGCTTGCTGGTGTCATTCAATCCCCGACAATGCTCCTGAGTTAGACTGACTGCCATCAAAATCAGCATCGGTTATGCTTTATGTTTCGCTGACCATCACTCGTCTATTTTATAAGCAACAATAAGCATTGGATTTGATACGATTTATTTTATTTCATAAAATTGATTTCAACTGCTGAAGTTCTGTGTTCACCATTTGATGAAGATGTCAATGCACTAATATACCTGTGAAATCGGTATGCCCGGGATTTTTAATTTTACAACGAATCGGTTTTCTTTGATTGTGATATTGCGAATTGTGAAGTTGAAGCTAAAGGGTTAAACATGTGATCATGTGAACCAAACGTTGAATCGTCTCTTAAGTCCTCTTAGTCTCTGATTGTTTTCATTTTCAACTGTTCAGAGCTCGGAAAGGCAGCCGATGTTCCACCAAGTCGGATGAGGAAACTCCTGTAAAAAAATATATGTTGTACTTCTAGTCATAGAAATTAAAGAGCTTCCGGAGAGATGCGGATTCTTCAGTTTCACATAATTTTTTAATACGCAATGAGTTACTCAAGTTCGGCGCATAAATGAAATCCAGTGAATATTCGTATCCTGTAGATTTGTTGGAAACTACAAGATGGGAGGATAATGAATGGAGAAATAAATGGCGGACGAAGATGATAATAGAGTCAGTGAATCAGTGGCTGCTGGTGAGTAAGTAGCTTTCTTTTCAACAAGCTATGGAAATAAATCACTCTTTACTAATTATAATAAAAGCTCAACATTTTGTCCACAATTTTGGCTTAGATATGAAAATAAGGGGACGGTGACGACGTCAGCATCGATAAAAGAAATCCCCGAGGTATTAGTAATCGACCCACCACCAAGTGAACGCTTGCGCTCAAGAGTTACAACCTTCAAAGAAGAAGCATTATCTCCTGAAACCTTTCGATATTTTTCACCTTTTCAGCACACGTCTCCAGCTCACAGTCCCCGACGTGCCCCGATCGTTATAAATGCAAAAAAAGCTGACCTTTCACCTTATGCTAAAATAAATCGACCACCTAAAGCTAGTAATAATAAATCTGGACATACATCTTCCCCTCTCTATGTAAAATTAAAATCTCCCAAATTATTCTCAGGAGGGCCCGGAAAGTTATCCCCGAAAGCTGGAGCAAAATTAGCCGCAGGAACCAAAGCATCTTCACGAGCTGGTTCAAAAATAACCCCAGGGACAGGAGCTACAAACAAAACATCCGCAGGAGCTGGAGCTCAATCAAAACCGCCATTGCCGTCGTTTCAGAAAATGTTTAATAATAATAATAGGAGGGACAGGAGAAGGTTTCGGCAGAATGTCTACCCTAATAACCCCAATTTCATACCTCCACAGTTTCTACCACCATTTTACCCCTATCCTCAGCAATTCCTACCACCTCAAGCTTATCAAAACCCAGAAAGTTTTGTACCCTACATGTTTCCATTTCCTCCCCCATACCCCGTTCAACCTCCTCTACCTCCAATATCTCCAATGCAAAAATATCGTCCACCTCCTCAACCTGAACCTCCTCGCCCTCCACCAGGACCACCAATAATAACACCCGTCATTTCAAGATCTCATGAGGAATCCCTTACCATTACCAGCTTAAAAATCCCTAACAACCAAGCTGGAAAGGACCCCAAGCAACTTATCCCAAATGAAAATGATGAACGTATCACTCGAACAGGCACGGAGTATATTTATCAAAATCACGACTTTGATGCTCAGTTAGTGGCTTCTAGCCAAAGGCAAAGACCTGAAGACTACCCAATGATAATAGTCCCCCCGAGCCAGACAAATCCTTCAAAAAGTACGAAGAAAAAGGATACACGTCGTGACTTTTCCCGCATTGTTCCCTCTCAAAGTCCTCAACCCCGTAAATTGCGTAAACAATCTCTGAAACCTTTAAAGCCCCAACAGCGCCCTCTGTCTCCACCAAAATCTTTACGCCTGCGGAATCAAGTTGATCCGCCAAGTTTAATTTCCAAACCTAAGGATTCCACTCCTGAAATTGATTCTCCCCCTCCTGTAATACCACGGCCTTTGCTTCAATTACCTGCAAATCCTGTAGTTCCAGCTCCAGCCCAAGAGACGCCGAGAAAGTTTGAAAATAAAGTTGAACTTCGACCGCATCTATTTAAAAGGCAAGCGCAAATTCAAAACACCCTAGCTTTTTCTTACAATCTTCAGTCTCCCCGGCCCTCAAGTTTTAGTTTACGAACTAAAGGTTACGAAATCGTTGAATACAATATACAGTCTGTAAATACGGAAGCTGCAAGAAGTCAAGGCTTTCAATCCTCCACATCCCCAGAGTCCTCAGGAGTTAATTCAGCTTCTAACAACAGCAGTATAGATCCGTCTCAATTAGATATGGCTCCTCCCCGTCCAATAAAGCAACCAACTATCACTGTCAAAGAATCGGAGGATATTATTCCTAATTTCCAACCTTCAGTCTTTTCTCGACCCAAAGAGGATAATCCCACTCCATCCAGAGTCAAAAGTAAACATGGGCCATCAGAGATCCCGCAGGAGGCAAAAATCATGCCTGTCTATACACTTTTCCCTTAATTTTTAATTATCTAAGAAAATTAATAAAGTACGTACCGATTCATTGTCAAGCATCGCTTTTGTATAAAGCATCCCTCCGAGATCATTTAGGTCCTTCGCGTGGATTGACGTAAGCTGCGGCACAGTCACAACATGATTGCGTGTCACACAAGTTGCATAAAATATTTAATTAAAATCCGTGCAACAACTTCGAAGGAAACCTACAAAATGAGCATCTTTGCTCCAAAAAATCTTAACCGCTCATTCTCAAAGATATACTAATTATTGGTGTATTTTATGTACAAAACATTACATTGAAATCTGACGAATGATTTGAGAGCTATATAATATGTTAATCGAAAAACGGAAATAATTTTCACCTATCAACTGCCCGTTTACTCCTCAAACCAAACCTGGACGTTCCCTTGACACGGTGACTCCATGTGACTAGGTAAGCATTGTTCAGATAACCTTAAAAAATGGTTGCTCCTCTAATTTAGAAAACACATTTACAAATACTGCGAAATGCGTATGATGACTGATGAGAAAACGCTGCTGAAGTTAGGAAGTTTGTTGAAAATTGCTTAAATTATGGAATATCGAAAGGAAGTGTGGAACATAAAAATGAATTTGTTTCAAAGTTACTTGTACTAGTAGTACTATTCCGATTTGATTGGATTCAGGAACACGACACTGCAAATTACATGTGCATTTTTTATGCAAGCAAACATTACTTTCTGAACAGACACTAAAAATGTAAATACTGTGAATCACAGTATTTACAGCATGCACCGTATTCACTGTTTGCAGAATTACCCGTCACACATAAATGCAGATTTGACAAACTGATGTTTTGACAAATTAGATAAAATTATTTAGACGATAAAAATAATGCAAAATTATAAGCAAAGTTCTAACGAAATTGGAAATTTTTAGTTCAGGGAAATCTTGGATAAAATTGAGGTGAAATTTTTAGTAGATTTTTGGGCTGCTTAAAAGTGATCAAATCTTGAACATAATTTTGGGTGTGTCAACGGAAGCGTGTAGCAAGGTTGTCCGTTTGCAACTGTCTCTCGTAACCATCTGTCTAGCATGAAGGTCGGGGAATAACGTAGAGCGGTTGTATTCTCCTGTAGCATTGCAATATTTTACCAGGTTTTAATTTTGTCCAGGTTTCCAAGCAAAACTTCCTAAAATGACTCAATCGGTTTTCAACAGATGTAGCATATAGCAGCATCGCAAATCACAACTTGCAACAGATGCAACAGCATCGCAAGTCGCATGTAAGAAATTACAAATATTATCATGCTGGTGGTGGTGAATAGGCGATATCTGACATTTGCTGACATGGCTGGAGTCCACTTTTTTGTTTTCACTATAATGTACGCCTGCACCATCTTGCGGCAAACTTAGAAACCTAAGCCAACGAACATGACGAAGACGACGATCTTCTCATTTAATACTTTAGTATGATTTAGTATGATAATAACGCAAAGTGAAGAAAATTGATCAATATGCATAAAAAGAATGTATTTTTCCTTCACACTAAAAGATATAATGTAGAGCTCAAAATGCAGCTTGAATAAAATATTTCTGGCATATGAATAATTTAGCATGGCAATTGGAAATTGGAAAAGAGGTGAAAATCCCTTACATACAAGTAAAGACTCATATGTGGTTGCAAGATGCAGTCCCTGAATTGAATTGCCGTTAGATCACTAGTGGTGTTAAGTTTAAAAAGCTCATCACGTGTGAATTAATGATTATTATAGTCAGCAAAAGAAAAGAGTAAATATGATTGATTAGGAGTTCAACTAATGTCATAAAGTTATCTTTATCTACATAGAGCTATTTGTAGAAAACAACAAATGTATTTTTTGCATTGAATGAACACAATGATTGATATGAGTATAACTCTACGCAAACTGTTGGTAATACTAAAATATTTATCATTACTGACTAATGACAACAAATTAGTAGCCTACATATTTGAACGAGCATAATCAAAACAGTACAAAACGTAAACAACACTAATTTTCAACAACAATGTTGTCAAGTCCAACTAATGTCAACACTACTTTTTGTCTTGCGGTAGCTATGTATAAATAATATCATTGGCTGTAATAATAATAATTATTAATATTTCTTCTGAACCATCTCCAAGGATTCCTTGTCTTAGCAGGTGGACATGGTTGGACGCTGGTAATAATATCATTGAAGTTTGACCACAATTTCTCATCCAAGGAACACAGAGCAGCTCCACCTCGAACTTTCTGATGGTCCTGCAATCAAGTAACAACATTTGTTCATTCCTTCAAAGATTCCAAGTTCCACTTGGATTGGATTTTTACAGTATCATTTGATCCTGAAAGAATAGGCTGAGGCTGAGAAGATGCCGTTAAAAATATCTCTCATCACATGATAATTAACAGCGTAAAATCATGTCATCTTGTCATTTGGAAAAGGGAAAAATGTGATTTATTTACCATTCTATTCAAATCAGAAATACAAGTCCACTTATTTTCACCAACCGCCCATTTGGAGTGATCATCATGAGTGGAGAATTCGCTGACCCCAACCCTCTTCTTATCAATGTTCATGACAGTGTAGGGCTTGAGCGTACAGTTCAAAGGATGAGCTCCATTCAACCAAGATTGAACTTTCAAATTGCTTTTAAGAGTTGGGGCAATCCAGTCGGCGTAAATTTCTGTTATGTAAATAAAAAAGCACGCGTTTTCATAATTTTTACATTAATATCAAATCAATCAAAGCTAAAATCTATGTAATGAAAATGTGCCAGAATAATCTCCGTATCTAACCTTCTTTAGTGCTTGGAGATTTGGCAAAAACATTTAAATTGAGAGCTCCAACCGTCAGATTAAAATTTTGACTCCTCAAAGGACGCGGCTTTCTTCCCTTGGACTTCTTTTTGGGAATCAGTTTCCTCAAATTGGAGTACCTATCATTGAAATTAGGTGGAAAGTTATGATTGTAAACGTTTGGTTTAGTGATTGCCAGAATTCCAGCCACCGTGGCGTCAAGTTGATTCTGGCTCAAGCTCATGCAGAAAAATATCTGGCCATTCGGCGCCCCAGTATGAGGATAGAAATATTTGCCGGTAGTTGAAGGGAAATGAGGAACCGTATGCTGAAGCCAGATTCCTCCTTCATCGTTGGCAATGATGACTCCTTTTGTATGTCCTCCCGTTGCAATAGTTTTTCCGTCAGGTTGTTGATCATTGTAAGTCAAATATAGAAATTTATCAGTCTTTTCCTGCAACATTATCAAATTAATTGGTTAAAATTGTCGTCTAGCCCCATTATATAAGAACTAGAATTTTTTAATTCATCTTACCTTTTATCCCTTCCCCCAAACAAATCATTCAGATATCACACTAAACTAAATATCAATTTGTCTTTGTATATACATGTGTTCCTGAAAATGCTAACCTGGAAAATTGGCTCTGTTGACAATCCCACCGCAGTTGTGGAATCATTAATGCTCTTGCTTGAAAGCACCCATTTATCCGAGCCAGGCTGAAGTAATGCATGACCACAACCTTCACGGATGATGGGATCTTCCGAATCAGGGATTTTTGCCAATTTGTATGCTACAAACCTGCAATTATTTTTATTTCATTAATTAAAATTCTTCCTATATATACTTATGTTATGTGTACCCTACCACTGCAGACATATTACGTTTCAAGTGCGGATGCGGAATTGTTTCACCCAAACATTTCGTAACTTAACCTTTGAAGGTTAAAATCAAACTACAGAATTCCGTTACATCAACGATTCTCCACAGCTTATTCTGACAGTACATATGTGTTCTTACCAATCCACAGATTTCCCATCTTCATCTCTACAAGTAATAGGACTTTGTTGAGTGGGTCTCCCTTGGATTTCTGCAATGCTATTTTTCATCCATGCTTCACCTGTACCTGAATTTCCACTTGCCTTCTCCAGGAGTAGAAAGGAAAGTATGACCCAGATTGTTCCGACGCTATTCCTTGCTGAACAATCCCTTCCAGCCATCTCCTAATTGGTTTCCCAAGGTTCCTACACAATCAATATATAAATCTACCCTCCACTTTAGATTGCTTTCAAGAAATAATGAAATAATGGAGCTTCCCCCGATCGTCTCACATTCCGTACCTGCTCACGAAAAAACTGGAGCAATAAGCAAAATCAATGCCTACACCACTGAAAAATAAGGTTTGAATCAAGCTATCCTGTTTAGTGGGGGAGCTTTAACTACTGCAAAGAATTATTACACAAGGATAAGGAGAGTATAGGAATGCAAAACCTCCCCGTTCCTTTTGTCACAGGTCAGTGACTTAAACATGGTAAGGATTCAGTTCTAACTACAGTGTCAAACACGAGACATGTATGTATAATAATTATGTGTGTACATCTCACTCTCTCTATACATACAAGTTAATACAATCTAAAAACTACATAGAGATAGGTTCACGCTTTCATGTGAAAGGAAGGAAGGTTGCTGGTGTGATAAAAGTAGTTGCTAGTCGTGATAACAGATTTTCCATGGTCATCTTAGCCAATTACAAAAAAAGAATTTCTAAAGTCTCACATGAACATATAATAATTATACCCTGTGATTTTACTTAGTGTATCCACGGATACAGCAGGAAATGTTTTTATGTATTCTAATTTTTATTAGTAGAGAGAGCCTTTTTGTTGTAAGGAAATGAAACTATGAATTTCCTCCTTCTCAACATTCCTCTTCTAGTACACTCGTGAACTCGTGAAAGCTGTAGGATGGATAATAATAATAGATATAATGGCACGCGTCTGAACATATTTATACCCACACTGCTGGGTACTTTTCATATGTATATATTCACATCCGTTCCAGTTTATTGCTCCACTCCGTTTGAGTTTTGTTACTGATGATGAGTAGTATATAGAGTGGAAGTACAACGAACTTGTTATAAATTAAATTGGAATAATAATAAAGGAGCAACCTATATTAAATGGATTGGATCAATAGTATAGTACCCTTCAGTACACAGCACTTCCTACAAGCTATACAAAGGAATGTAGTGGAAAGGAAAGTTAACACTCACGCACTTCCATACCTATACATAGTATATGTGAAGGTAGATCCATAGAAGTATTGTGTATAGCAAGTGACAAAAAACTTCGCTACAGACTTGAACCTTTTTACATAATTAAAACTCTAAGCTTTTAATAGAATGAAATATAGGGAAATTGCTAGAACAAAATTGGAATCCAGTTTCAAAGTAAATAAAACATTATTTTTGTTGTGTAGTAATTAAAGTAATGATTTAATTAGGGAAATACAATTTAGTGCTTTAGTCAAGTAATTATTTTTAGGGTGAGAGAAACCACACACACATTTCTAGACAGACAACGTGTTTCATTTAATTCCAAAATTACTCTTGTAAGTAATTTTACGAACAGTAATTTACTCTTTGAAAAGCCCAACCTTGATTTCCCCTCAAGATCAAAAGTAAACCCAACTAAAATGTTGTAATTACATGCCTTTTGTATGTATAGTAAATGAGAGGGATGTGTTAAGAACATTCTGTTGTTATGTTAGCAAGAAATACTTACCTCAAGTAAATTAAATACTTTGCTTCAGTTTGTAGGTATGTTAGCCCAGGGAAAAATTAATCGTCCATTTGAAACCGAACGGAAGTGTTTTAGAGCCTCTGTGCTGCGGTTCTCTCTCGCAATCAGAAACAAATGTTTTTAAAGCCTCCTTTCCCCATTGCATTGTCAAGTTTCTGCGGATACAATGAGTTTCCCCAAATGAGTCATCAGAACAAGTTCTAGCAATGTTTTTGTTACTCACTGTATATGTATGTAGCAATAATCATTTTATTTTTACTATTTCCATGCTAAAAACCTACTTACTTGAGACATTTCAAGACTTCAGTCAGGTGCACACCGTCCGTATTGCTGATTCGATGTGTCTTGCCGGGGCATAGGATATTGCATGCTCACAACAACAGTATTCCATGCATGTGAAATACATAAGGTTTGCACGTGTGGAATGAAATGAATTTACCTTGTGTGCTATAAAGCGTGTGTGTGCTCGTTCTATGTAACTCTTGCAGTTTTTGCCTGCATGATCTAACCATAAGATTACATGCTCAAGAGACTTCCCCAATGATTTCCTGACCTCCGCTGACGCATACAGTAAATGTGTTCTGAAAATCTATTGCACCAACTAAATTATTCCTTCAAAATGACGTGTTAATATTTTACTACAGTATAGAACTATGCAAATTATCTTATTGTTGGTGGATTTTATGTAGTATTAAAACAATGCTCATGTTAACCAGGATACGATACCTCTGACTATGACAAATTGATTTAATACTCGTGTCTCATGAATCATGAGCTCACAAAATATTTAATATGATTATGCAACGAAGGTATTCCTCATTCGTTCCACTGATTTCAACATAAATAAGAGTATGTAGTCTATATATAGAAAGTAGGCTAATGAAACTCAGGTACAGGCTACTAAATTTTTCAACTGGAGAAACCGTTGAATTAATAACATAATCCTTTTAACGGACAGCATGCTTTCTGTGTGTATAATATGCAATATGAGTAATAATGTTATATAACGTTATAGAGGGGTGGATTCAGGGTAAACATTAAGATAAAGTTTATTCAAATATAAACAAATAAATAAACATCAGTAGTAGAGGGAAAAAGATTTCAACTACCACTGATGATTCAGTCAAATTTACCAACTACATAACTTAAACCATTACTTGACAACAGGGCTTTTTGGCTTTATATTCTACAAATGAATAAATGAGTGTCCGCATAGTCCCTATGTACATAATACAAAAGTCTCGGTGGTTATTAATCAGGAATGAAGTTCAAAGCATAAACTTAATCCCCAGAAAAAAATATCCTACACAATAATAGAACTTCTAATATTGGCTTATCTGCATTAATACACACATGTTACGTGTATATACACATACACATATTTAACTCCTACACACAAATCTACTACACACACATATACATTTTTTTCAAAAAATTTTTAAGGGCTAATGTACATTTATAAACCACAATATTTTTTAAACCAAAAGCTACATTGAGATTCCAAATTATTTCAATATTGTTCCCACGGAGCTGAAATAAAATCCACGAAATGGAAACCACGACCACGGTATGGAGTGTAGAGCTGTGATCTGTGATGTTAATACACACCTACCGAATTGTTTTTCCCACATGTAGGAAATTCCAACGTTCAAGTTAGTACTACATAGAAGAGGAATCAGAAAAGTTTTGAGAAAAAATTCAGCGATGAGTTTTGGATCTTGTAGGTAGAAGAAAGCTCCGTATTAATAAAATTCACCATCACGAGATATGTGATGAAGCATTCCATGGGAACCACTACCTTGCAGAGTGATTTTTACAGGGATTGCTAATAACATAGGATTACATGGGTAGTAATAATGAAGCCTATGAGACTTACAACGGCTATCATGTTCGACAACAACGAGTAGATGTAGATAGATATTTATGTGTAGGAGGTTTGAAATGCAATAAATTAAATAATTTTTTTTCTCCATGCCCAGTCACGCTTATATGAACTTGAGGAATTTTTCAGCCTTCTCAATTCGCGAGTATTCTCGTGGGAAGTCCCTAGATAGAAAAGAATTATGAAAAAAAACGAGGATTAACAATCTAATAAATCTTTCATATCAAGTTATTTATAGAGAAGTTATGTTAATATTGTATGAGAGTTTTGTGCAAATACAGCACTCACTGAATATTGCTTAAATATTCCGAGAAATTGTCATACTTTCCATATGTGCTTTCATACTCTTGTGTAATAAATATATAATTACTTATAATAGTTTCAATAATACTTACATATTAAAGAAGTTCTTATCCAACTCTTGACGAATGGAACTTTGGGATACGCCGGCACTTCCCATTGAAAAGTCTAATGTAGTCTCGGGGACATGGAACACTCATGTTGCTTGGGAGTTGTTTCCTCCGACTGGCAAGGTGTCTTATATGACCAATATCCTTCCCATGCTTGGTATAGCCCCAACTATGAGATGAAGGATTTTTGATTACATCCCTTAAGGGATGAGAAGAACTTCCACTGCCACTGCTGCTGCTACCGCTACCGCTGCTCCCGGCTTTAATATCACCTTTCTCCGAATCCTTTAATCGTTCTCGATTGACTAAGTCCGATTTAAAGATTAAGTTAAGCCCAGCTTGATTCCAAGGGCTGGATGCCTCAGCACCCAGGAGTAATACTAAAATCAAAGCTACATTCCATGAGGAATAGTAGCGACAGAAATAAGCTTGGATGTTCATCCTGCCAAGGATTATCAACAACTGCTCCTTCATTCCTCTCCCCTTCCACTTTATAGTTTTAGTTATAAGAGAGCGACGCGAATGAAAGCCACTCATGTATTATTCCTCATGCCCTCAAGTCACTCCACTATACTATACGGAAACATTGCATGTAAACAACGAGGATGTTTCTCTCTATCCCTTCTCTCCTTTTAAATTGAAAATGACATGTGATGTTCTTTTAAAAGACTCCTCAGACTTTCCATGGTATTTCATAGTTGGAAACTTCTGGAACCGGTCAATTCACTAGAACTTATAATTAGAATCATTGCTCATAGGCCACTACTGCCTAGCCAAGGGTAATAGTGAATTCCATAGCTACCTAGAATATTTAAACTCCTCAGTGAATTTCCATCAATTAATTTTTTCATACAAGGAAGGAAGAGTGTGAAATATAGCACTATAATAAATTAGGTACACAACTACTGTGTCACTCCACTATTAAAATCATGCTCTTGTGAATCCAATCGTAAATGAGTGTTAAAGCAAGACAATAATAAATAAGCTTCTATTTTTATTGACTAAAGGTTCCAATGAGTGGCAAGCCAGAGTCTAGAGGTCTAGACAATAATTTTCAAAGATTTATTTTTGTCATAATCATAATTTCATAATATATTAAAAAAAACAATAATAAATACAGCTACGCAATAATTTCTACGCTGTAAAGGACATTAAGTATAGAAAACATTTGAAATAAAAATAGTAGCATTATTATTGAAGGATTTTAATTAACAACGTGGTCACCAAAAACGTGTGATACACGTGTGGGAGAGGGAAATGTTGGCCATGTGAATTTCATACATACATATATGGAAATTCATTAACATTAATCAGTTCTAATTTCCCCTACTCCACATCACCAATGAACAGTCCTTCTCCTCATACTGCCCTTTTAATCAAGCCAATCGAGTGGAAACATACATGCTCCTGTTCCCTTCCATGACTCGACTCCGCTGGTAATTATTTAACACTTTACATAATACATACACAGGGAGTAGTACTAGAACGTTCTCTGGATGAGATGTAGTTAAAAGATTGTGATGATGTGATGAATATTGACATTATTATTTTAGAGGAAGCCGTTGTTAGCGATGGATATATTGATTAAAAATTTTAAGTGCATTTCCAACCTTAATAATTCTTGTGATGTGTGGTGTAAGAAATGAGAAGGGTGCGGTTGTTTCAATTTGTAAATTAGAAATGGGCCTTTGTATAGGTATACGCATAGAAGCTGCCCCAGCAGCACTTATTTTGATTATTGATGTAAATGAAATAGATTTCCCTCAAAGATTTTATTCCCGACCTTGATTCCATCGTGTGGTGGTAAGATTTTTTTAAAAGCATCTATAATATACTTACCAAACAAGTATAGTGATTACATATGGATCAAGTCAGGATGTGTCAAGAGAAGCTATCAGCTATCACTTGTAGTAATCCAATCCTTTTTTCACAGGCGGTGTCGGTTCAAGTCGCAAAATGCTCACGGAGACAAAATGTGTGTGTGTGTGTGTGTGTGTACAGAGCTTTAACATTGTATAAGGGTAAAGGTTAGTTCTGGCAGTAGCATGTGAGTAAATAATAGCGTAAAAAATTGTTACGTGATGACATTGTGTAACCATATGTAGTTTAATGTATGTGATCCAATGCTGAACAAGGGCAAAGAACAATCCCCTTCCTTTCCTACGTAATAATTTAAAGGAAAATTACGAGAAGGTATGACGATTGATTAGTGAAGCCGCTGAAGTAGACTTTTTGCTAATCTTTTACATTTCACGTTCGTTTTGCCATTTAGACTACCAGTGCACTTGACCCTGCCCACTTCGTACCCTTCCCGGTGTCCACATATGTAGTCACGTTGGTTTAACACGGCAAAATCCGATTTGTTACGTGAATATTTCTCTACGTAATCGGCCGTAATCCAATAATAATAATTATAAAGTTTGATTATGTGATTTCCAGTTTTAAAAATTCTTCTCTCAGCTTGTTGTTGTTTTCTGCATAGGATGGAACATGCTTGCGGCATTCTTACTGTTAGGGTAGGGTAGGTGCTGTACTGTCAACAGACGATGACCAACCTGCATTTATAATGAGAAGGCGATAGCGATGCAGTCATTATAATTCCGTCATTCCATGCTTGGGTAGTGCTTGATTGCAACGTTATTTAAATGTGATTGTAGGACTTGTCCTGATCTTGACTTCACCTTTTGTCCTCTTTATTATTCTTGCAAAAACATTTAGGCAAACCTTGATCCTTAACACTTCCTATATGTTCCTTGAATGCATGCACCTCGACTGTATTATATGTATATTTCTTATAAGATTTGTCAAGCCTCGTTTAGTTATACCTTCCTTCATCCTTTTTAAGTACGAAGGCATAAAATGGACACGTTTTCAAAATTTGGGTTCATTAAGGCTCGTCAGGATTAAGGATTATATAGGCTGTATGATATGTATATAAAAATACTATTTGACCTTGAGGAAATAAAGGAGGCTATAAACAATTATTATTATTATTGAAATTTTTGCAAAGAGTAGAATTTATTATGAAGGAAATATTAACGGATTTAGCAGTTGACAAATAAAAAGAATAATAATTTTTCTCCAAGAGGTAGTGACTTAATGAAAGGAGATAAATAAGTGAACTCATGCTACAGTGCTAATAATTATAATAGTAGATTAGCCAACAAAAATAATTGGTAGGTTGTTGCTAATAGAGAATTTGCATGTGATGAGTATAGTCAGGTTATGAACCGTTTCCTTTTCTGTGGCTGTGCATTTCGGATATGAGTAAGAGTGGTGGTTCATGGGAAGAGAAGGGAAATTTTATACATTTTCACCTTTGTTGTTCTTTCTATGAAAAGTTGACTTAGTCAGATACCAACAACTCTGTCTGTATACTACAGCTACAATAAAAATTCTTTTTCTCTGAGGATCATAACAACAACACAATGATAGGATCTTTGACTTGTATTTTAATGATGTACGATACAGGGGCTGGCATTTATTTTCCTTATGAATGTGTATACACGTGAGGAAAGTAAGTAAAAGTGATGGTATCTCCATTACATTATACTTCTAGTTCTATGAGGCTGATAAGTATTAACAGGTTATTTTATTTTATGACTCTAATGTAGCAATTCAGATCCAGTAATATTGTAAAGATGGATAAACAACGTGATCATCACCTTCTCACGTGAGCTTAATCTTTCCTCTACATGTTCATGTTTCATGTAGAGCTTGTAAACATACACAAAGGAAACATTTTTTTCTCCACTGTTTTATTACTATATATTATTTCTAGTTTACTTACACATCTCTCTAATCATGAGAGAGAGATTCCTCTGCTCCAAATGAAGGGGGGAAAATGCTAATAAAAGGGTAACTCCCGCTGATGCTTGATATGTTGGGCCGCGGCCGGTAAAGCCATGAAAGTAACAAAAAACAGCTTTTGTATTTTATCCAAATATATCCGCATAAAATGAAAGAGAATAGATGACTTTTTATTTATGTTGTAGGTCAACAAGTCGTTATGCTCTACAAACACAGTTTGACTCCAAATGACTCTTTAAAGCCAGGACGTCGTCGACAGTACCCGACATAAATGTGATGATTTCCTCATTTCTATCACGGAAATTCCATATTTAAATAAATACTTCGAGTTTAGACCCTGAACTTTGGAGGGAGGGGGTCCTCAGACCTGTTCTACTGTACCCGCCGCTCCCCACTAGAGCCTGGTTAACAGTTACTTGAGTATTTGATTGAGAGTTTTGAGAATCTAAAATAAAGCTAATTATACTGCAGATTGCGAACTAACCTATTTTCGATTTTCTTTACCATCTAAATCATTTGAACAAATACATAGCATTTGCAGGGGGAAATAATTTTCTAGAAACGTTTTGCTTAAAGCGAATGCTCAAACGTGATAAAGAGCACAGATATGATGTATGATCACTACTGATCAATCAGCAAGCATTCGCATCATGATCTTTAATTTTTCATTGACGGATGGAAATATTGCCTTTTAAAAACTTGCTTAGTATTTTCTCAACAGTATGACAGCTAATATAGCCCGGAAATTATGACTATTGGTTACTAATAGCAAGTTAAACGACGCAGTATAGTGCTGAATAAAACAATAGAAGCCCTCTAGGGGGTTCAAGATCCCATGTACTGCTGTAGCTGCTCATATCGTAGGACAACAGTAATAAATCAAGTTAATGAGCATCAACTGGGTAATATTAGTACTCATTAATATTTTGTATTTGTCAATTCGTAGCTCATGAGAGATTTATAATTTTGTGGGTACGAATAATCGCGAAGTGAAAGAAAATACATTGGAATTTGACTCGTTTACGAATTCCAAAACACGTTTATTTTTATATAATGTTGTAGAGGTGGGGAAATTGACCGGACATGCTTATGTATTATAATGGACACTCTGAGATATAGTGAGCTTGTGTATTGTAAATACATAATTATGTAAGCCACCGCTACGATTAGCAATAGCTCTTACAGTATAATCATTGGTTACGCTTTACGCTGACGTTGTTGATTTTTACAGAATTTAGAAAGTTATCTTAGTGCAAATGAAAATAGCGATGGTTATAGTAACCAGCGGAATGATGCTTGGTGGAATAACTGACGCTCCTCCACCTTCGTCATTACACACTGTAATTGTAATTTGCTGACTGTATTTTCCCTCCAGTGTGGAACAAGGACTGCCTTTTGCGCATCCAACTGAGGCCATAGTCAGTTTCTGGAACTTCAACGTGCAGATTGAGTCCTTGTTTGCGCCACAAGTTTTTCTACCCTTAGCTTCAATTTCAGTATTACTAAACCGTGTCCCGGAATCGACACATCCACATTTACCGTCTGGCTTGCACTCCTGGAAAAAAATGTAAGGATAAATGAATTTATTAAAATATTATGTAGTCAGAATTTATAAAAAAGGACTATTTTACCAATTGTTCTGTGTTAAAGAGGTTGCCACTTCTGTCGTAGTTAAAACAAGCTGCTCTCCTGTCACTCTCTAAGGAATGGAATCCTAAATACTCTTTAAAATCCGAATTAAATTTGACGAAGACTTCTTTGAAATCTTTTGGTGATGTTGCGGCATTAAGGCCCTTTCTGAATTCGCCGTAAAACTTTTCCTCGAGTAAGTCAGTTCTGGCACGACGACATGGAGTACCAACAGCTGAGTTTTCAATTTGACAAGATTTACTGGTAGCAGTTCCAACTTCTACGCTCTTATATGGCTCCTCATTGTTGCATACACATTTCATGGTAGTACTATCACATTGAAGATATCGGACAACCCCTTCCTTTTCATCCCCTTTGGGTGGTGTGTGAGTCAGACAAGATTTGGCCTCAAGGCCTTCGCTAGCCCCCAAGTGTTGTAGTAATGCTTGCATTTTGTCCACGAGGTCTTCTCGGTTTTTAGCTTGGTAAATGGGAACAATAAAACCGTCATACAGAGGAAGGTCGCATTCTTGGCCCAAGTCCGCTCCTTCAATTTTAATCGTTGGGTGTACGCCGGAGTTGCGGGTCTTGGGTGAGGCCATTTTATCCATATTTACTAGGGAGTGAGGAAATGTCATTTGGAAATCCACGTCTTCTTCATTGCCATCAACATCCTTTGGGAAAATGTGGAAAGTTGTGCATACAATTAAATGCACTAATAAAATGGGCCGACAACCCCAGCATTTCATGTTGTATCTTTCAGTAGATGAAAAAACTGTGCGTTAGAAATCAAAAAGGTGTTTCTTGTGGTTTTTGTAAGGCTCGGTTGCGCTGTAAATGTTTCCAGCTTTAATATTATTGTTTTCGCTCTCCGCCAACCTGGCTGGTTCTCATTCTTATGTTTTATTATAAAACATGAGAATGAGAACCAACCAGGTTGGCGGAGAGCGAAAACAAAAATATTAAAGCTGGAAACATTTACAGTTTATTACATGTCAGTTTGGGTACCCTTACATGTTTACAATAAGTTTATCGTTGGAATTTGAAATGGAATTATTAATTTTAAGATCTTTGTAAACTGTATTGTATAATATAGATATTATTAATGTATATATAATATAAAATAATTATTTTAGGCTTGTAATTTGGTATTATTTTATACCTTATTGTATTGGTTTCGTAGATGATTAATGATAAATAAACACCAATTTTATAATACTTGAGTACAAAGTAGTTGCATACCAAACCAATACCGTTAATCCAGCGTGACGGCTGAATAAAGGGGCTTAAAGGTTCTAAAAAACACTAACCCAGTGCAGTGCAGTGGGCTTAGTATTTAATTTTAGTACCTTTAGAAATAGATCATTCTAAAATAATTATTTCGATGACGTTGCTACTTCATCTCATGCCGGGCTTTCAGCGCAGTCAAGAAAACATAGTTTTTCTGATTACTATGGTTACCAAGAGTGAACATTATTAGTGGGTATTCGTCGTTTTCCGACTAGTAGTCCAAATTATTGATTTGGTACTGCGAATACACGAGGAGATGAAAACATTCTAAGTCATATGCATTGCTTTGGTAACGCTTTTTCGTTTTGAGTTTTTACTCACTGGCGAGCAACCATCTCCGTCATTTACGTCCTAAATAGTGTGCTGTTTGACTAGGATATACATAAAACCCAAAAAAAGTTTCGACTTGCCGCATGATATCTTACAGAATTTTTCGTCTCTCTGCTTTATACTTTACACTTACAATTAGACGGAAACGCTTTTGCATGAAGGTTTTTTACTGACGGATAGCAACCATGTCCTTCTTTTACGTCCTAGTACGAAGTGATTACTTACTAGCCACTAGATAATCATTTGTTAGACAGCAAGCTAGCAGCTAGCAGCATTTTCCAGAAGTTGTTTCTCCTTTTGTTGTAAACATCTTAATTTTAATGGAAGTGGGGTGTCGTGCAGTGGTAGGCATAAGGGTAGTTTCCGTCGGTAAATCCACTGCAGCTATAAGATTTTGGAGAAAAGTTTCCTGGTCCTGGGTCCTGGATAAGAAAAATAAAGGCCATTCCGGAAGCAACTTTCAGTAAAATCCAAATCCAGGAGTTGGCTAAGAAAATAGGCGAACGAAAAAGGTTATGAACCGAAGAAAAAAATTTGTATGTTTATATAGAAGTTGCTTGGAAAAAAGTCGCTGTCGCAGATATCTGCTGACCGTAGATATTATCGCTCAGGTCAGCGATTTTGTTGCAATTTCTCGTGCAAACTAATGCTAGGCGTTTTTCCTGAAGTCGCTGGCTTGAAACCATTGCCATTGACTAAAATATTATAATAACTCCTTACCTATGTAAAACAAGGCAAAAAAGTCGCGAGACTTGTAGCGACTTCTGTGACAAGCGACTCAATTTTTTTTTGTCGCAGTCGCGTCGCTCAACGACTTTCCTGGGAAAAGCTATCCGAAACTAGCTTTAAAGCCCTTATAAAACGTATAATTAGATGACAATTTTACTCGAAAAGGTTTTTATACGTTCTATAACTATAAGTAGTATACGTTTTATACGGGACATATATGTAAAAGATTGCGCTAACTGCCTATTATTTCAAGACTCAAAATCAAAAATTATTCTTGTTCTTAATCCTAACAATTTGAAGAAACGAATTGTGCAACGCCAAGGAAACGAGATATTTGCTCTTTTAGATTTTTGTTCTGGTGCATGGTGCAACTGAGAATTTAGAAAATACTAAAAAATATATTTAACAAGCAACTAGACCATCCGAAAATGCGGGTGGGAAAGTTCTCAGTATAGTTTGTTTTCAAGCAAGAAAAGTAATAATAAAATTATATTTTATTCCCATTCTTGCACTTTTTTATTAATGTTGCTCTCTTTTTTGCACTACACCTCGCCATGCATAGAGGCTGTATCACAAATTTTGTTCTACGTTAAAGAAATTGACATTCATCGTAATGGTCTTTTACACGTAAATTTTGAAAAATGGGTTCAAAAAAATGTTAAAATTCGCAAAATCGATATTTGGCGAATTTCAACTTTTCCGCTTTTTTTAAAAACCAGCCACTTCGAAACGTGCCAATTTTGTAACGATATAATTATTGCAAAATCATTAGTCATTATCAAGGCTTCGCCTGTGTATGTGTGTTGCAGTTAATAATAATAACCTTTAGTCTATTATGATTGTTATGCCGTACTGATATTATTTTATCCATTTTGTACAGATATTGAAATACGTATTCACACTGTACAGATTATGCTAACCCTGGTACGTATCTGTGCACGTATCTAACTCCCACAAGACACATCAGAATTAGCCTAGTGGAGAACTAATTTCTTTGGAGTATCCTTGTTCATTGAACAACGATACTCGAGAGAAAGTAGTTCGCTAACCACTTAAAAGAGAACGATGAAGATGTGCCCTCAGAAGAAGTACTCATAATTGTAAGCATGAACCCTTTTATAAATTCTTCAACTCAATTCCATAATTTAACAATAATATTGCACAAGCTCTTTTCCATAAGCGCAATTTACTTTCTGTGACTATCTAGCACGTGTTCAGATTTGCGATTCAGTAAGTTGGCGTTGGCGAACGGACCGGATGGCAGACAATTATTTTACTTTTGACTCGACTTTCAAAATGATGATAATAATCATTATTATTATTCGTTAATAATAAAAATTTATTGCCAGTGATTGAATTACTATTTACAACTAATAATAATATGGCAACATTTTTTTTAATTTCACCTTCTTCTTTCGCATTGTTGTATCGATTCGTCTGTTATCATGAAGGAAAAATTCTAACTTT
>JAQFXU010002570.1:0-20020 GCA_034693705.1 Spatulosminthurus flaviceps
TTGAGAAAAATATGTTTTTACCGCGGTAATTGTGCATTAGTAGTTGTCCTATAAATAATTAAACATGATGGATCTTTTTGAATTTTTGCACAGTTTACCTGAAAAGATACTTGTCCAGTAAAATTATAACCCTCTCCACTTGAAAATACCAGGTTGGCAAACATCTGTAGAGAAGAGTGAGAAAAAATACTTGTCCATTGAGAAATTACCACCACATTTTCTTTTGTTGGTTTCCGTGACCGTGACCGACGTTTCTGTCAAACCACGTGAATTTAGTATCAAGGTTCCCCTGTCCTCTCTTCAATCATATTTTTTGTTTCAAATAATTTTGCCCAAAAAACGGAAATAATATGCATTTTCTTGAAAATTGGACGTATTTTGGGACAAACCCGGCTAAAACACCCACGAAGGAAATTTTCATCCGAAAAAATAACTTCATGATAAATACTCGAAAATTTTGCTTAAAAGAAATGCACTGAAAGGAGGTAAAATGAAATAATTACTATTTTTATCACGAAAGCACCGGAATTTCGAAATTTGGAAAAATTCAAGTGGTGTGAAATACCAGAATTTTCTTAATCATCATAAAAAACCACATCTTTCACAAACTTTTGCGACCCTAGCTCTGTACTGCACTCTCAACTGGAGGGTCGGATGTCTAATTTCTTAAACATGGGGTAAATAATTTCCAAAACTAAGTTGACTGCTAATGTGTGCTACAACATAATGTGGGATAAATCCATTGATAAAATCTGCAGTGAATAATAGTAGTTGATTAAAAAAATGTATGCTGGTAAGTGAATACTCATGTATGTATATAGCAAACAAACATATTCTCTCTGAACTAAAAAGCTTTCGTATGGCTACAAGGAGCATGATGAAACCTACATGGAAAGAGGACCGTTTGTTTTTAGGAAGGGAAGGAAGGACAAGAAGTAAGTAAAAAAAGGAGGAACATCTGGATAGAACATGATTATGTATACATCTACATGGAGAAACTTTTCCTTTTGAATCTCAACTTAATCTACGCATTATATTTCCATTGTGTTTTCTCCCGTGTTTCCATAGAATATATCTGACATTGACACAGATTGTCACGAAAGGATCCTCTAACCACATTTCTTATTCTGGATTCAAACTCCTGGATAAACTTTCCAGCTCGCAGAGATTCTGATGAGAGAGAGAGAGAGAGAGGCATGAAAGAGCGTATCATCCTATTATCATACTATCATCAGAGCTATCGGAAGGTCAGACAGAAAAATGTTACTTTTTAACCATCTCTGTTAAAGTTATAATCTGTAGGAGTTTAGAGCTATAGACGTAAGTAGCGAGACACTCCATTGATCCCAAGATACAGGGATGCTACATGGAAGATCAGAAAAACAACAAATCTTAGATTCTGGATGATTCTACTGCGTAACGATTTTAAAATTTTCACTGAATTTGTAGGTCACCTTGAGAATTTTCCTGGAGTGACCGATAGAATTAATTAAAAGGTTTTATCAAGGGAAGTTTGATAAAATCAAAATCTTCTCTGTCGGTTTTCCCCATCTCTGCCTCTCTCTCTCTGTCTCTGTCTGTCTCGGAAAATCTACGCCAAATCCCTTGTCCCAGATTCGAGACATAGCGTGACGGTGAGAAAAGGACCAGAGGAGATTTTGATTATGAGTAATTTCAATCACAAATTTTTTTTTTCTCAAAATAACTTCCTATATTGCAATTGCAGGACCATGAAAACTGTCTGTTTCTACAGAGACCTTCAGACTTTCCATGAATTTGAACTAAGTATCATTAAGTCTGTCTTTTTAAATCTCTGCTGTCGATTTAAAATTCTAAGAGTAATTTTTTTCTTGGCGACACTTTGGCTAGGAAATCGTTTTTAAATTACCTTGTGACTTGTGGGACTGATCTCTGGTGATAAAAATTATTGCTCGTGCTTTGTCAGTTTTATCTTTCAAATATTATTGAAAAATCTTAGTTGCACTAATTTTTATAAAATTTAGCCTTTAATTTTGCTTTAAATTCAGTTGCCAAAATTGACTTTGAGGCTGGAGATTTATAAGGCTTAGAATTTCTCCAAAAAAATAATAGAATAAGTTAATAACGTAATGCATTATGTATGAGCTGCTGTTATTATTGCACCGAGTATGGAACAACTGTTTTTTTTATAATTTGACATGACACGCTTGGTTCGTACGTGCTTGCAAAATGTGGCGTTGAATCTTCCAGAGATATGAGTTGTTCTCAAAGAAACCATCAAATGTTGTTACTTTGCATACATAACGGGAATTCGGGGGGGGGGGGAATTGAACAAAAGGTAACCCTAACCTGATCTATGCACCGTACTGGATTGAATAGGACTTTTCTGTGCTGTGAAGTGGCAGGAAAATCCTTTGGTTTTTATAACTTGCTCTTAAATCTCTTAGGGATAGGAAAACTGTGCACAGATCCTGTGTAGCAACACCTGGAATTTTTTTCACTAAATACCATCACCATGCACATATGTGTACTGTACCTTCCTCAACACTTTACATGGTATGTAATGGGAATGTTGTCTTGACGCTAATCCCATGTCAGTCCTTAACTCGGATCGAAATTGAAAAGGGAGCTCATTTTACTTCAAACACTAAGGGTGCTTACTTATTTCATGCATTTTCTACACATGAACGTCCCTTTTTTGCCCCAGCTTCTACCTCATAAAATAACCTTTCTTATAGAGCGACATCATCTGCTAACTACAAATATCTATATGTATGTGAAAGTATTAAGGATCAGAGTTAAAGAAACAATTCTCCCGTTTTGTTTTCAATTGCTTTTTTCCTCCTTAATGCTGGCTACTTGGAATCTTACCTTAAGTCAATATATCTTTGGTCATAAATGTCTCGGACCTTTTTTATATAATCCTCAAGGTTTTTCTTTTGGCAAAAAATGACTTACGCAACCACCAGTACCGATTCCTTTGGCGAATTGTAAGTAGCAATATATGTATTCTCCGGATGTGAATGTATGCAATCTCTGGGATATTTTCTAATTCATAGCATAGAGGAAACATCGTAAAGCTACTTGTTTTTTTAGATACCAATATGAATGCTTCATATGGTAGTTATTTATTAGTGTGGGATTGAAACCAGTAAAATACCGTAAATAACTACAGTATGGTCCTTGCTGAGCATTTCTTGAGAACCTCCATGCTGAGAAAGCATTTTTTGTTCCTTTTGGAATTTTGTTGACTAAAACGGCCTGCAGAAATGAATATGGAGGTTTGTTCTTAGAACCTAAAATAAATTGTTAACTATATTTCGCTACCAGTCATAAAAAATCCCACGCGACTCTAATTGAACAAAAGCATTGGATAATTTTAATTGACAAATCATTTCATTTTATACATATTGTACACCCAGTGGAACCCACTATTTTATCTAATATTTAACCCTCAAGCTCAATGCATTGTTTACCAGAAAGGAATTATTATATTTTTATGTACTTCTGTATCTAAACACCCATGGGTATACCGTGTAGCGTATGTTGTGCTACGCTTCCAACTATACTCATTTCTCGTAGCCCTTTTCTCCCAGCAGGTGTTTTCTGATTGCTCAAAGGATGGAAGATGGAAAACCTTTCTGAGAAATTCAGAGGAACCGAAACAAAATTCAGATGAATGAGACAGATGTTAAATTACATATTACATCTTTCTCTCTCTTGATCAGTATCCTAATCCATGCTTTCTGAAAATAGATTAAATAAAAAATCTTATAAAAAATTGAATTTCGTAAATTTTGTTGCGTGTGACATGCAGCTTCAAATAACTGATAGAGTGAAGGTTCTGGTAAAGAGAAATCAGGAATTACAAAAGCCTACGGGGAATTCCCGAGTCAGACGAATAAGCATGTGTTTGATTTTTATACCTGAACTGTTATTTCCATATATACTAATTAACAGGTAAGATACATCATGCACGAATAGTAATAATTACACAGAAATTACTTCTGCGCTGATGCACGTACTATATTTATGTATACATAGAATACAAGATATTTTTTAATTTTTTAATTCATGGCATAATAATTATTTTACAGAAGTTCGAATATTAGGACTACATTTAACTTTTGTAGACAATAGAAAAGATAATATAGGTTTTTCTACATTTTAAATATTTTACAGCGATTGATTTCAATTCAAATAAAGTTGGTAGATTAACTATATTTAATGTTGATTCTGTGAGTACTGTTTTTAATAATAATCATGCCCACACGCATAACATTTAATAATACAATTATATATGTATATAATATGGTGAATGTATCTTTTTGGACAGTTGTATAGTTATTTGAATTGACCACATATATGAAACGGTAGATTCAATACTTAATTACATACATTAGCAACTAGTGGTAGATTCAATACTTAATTACATACATTAGCAACTAGTATTTTCTTATATTTCGGCAATGGTAGACCTAGGTATAATAGAAATTTTGTCTTATAAAGTTAATATACCTTTACCTCAAAAATGTCTCTTGAGAGCAGTAACAATAAAACAATGAAGACATAAATACACTCCAAACACTTTAATAATAAACATTATTGCAAATTCAAAGCAAGCAATAATCTTCGTGGAATTTATTAGAATATCTATTAATATTGTGATGGATTCAAGAATATTTAGATTTACGTGCACATATTTCACATTCAGTTACTGGATCTACAAGCCGACATTTTAACAGCAATGATTCCTTTTAATCCGGTTTTTTCTCGAAAATCAACCTAGCCAATTGGTAATGAACATTTTTCGAAAATCAAATGACAATGTGTAAGAGATTAGGAAATCAGATAAAACGATATATCTTTAAAGAAATACGGTATATGTTGTAGCAAAATCCAGAGCACTGCTCTAATTCTAACAGCAAGTATTCCTCGTACCCTTGCTGAGTAAATACCTGCAAGTTGGATTGTTTTCCAGATGTGGTAGTTTCTTTACTGCTTCCAATTCTCAAGAAAGCTGAGCCTTTCAACGCAGTAAAGTAAAAATACAAGTAGTGGCTTACCTTCATCTGTTACTATAGATACTTCTACGATGACAACAAATAGGCGTCACCCGGTTTACACATTAACATAATGATCACCAATAATATGTGGTTATGATTATGCCTGTACTCTTGACGTTCAATAGTTTCACATTAAATCAAGAATGCTAAAAATCTTTAATGGGTTGAATGAGGGATCATTGCCATTTAATTATTTGACATAACGACGATAAAGATGACAAACGACTTATTCTTACAACGCAAAAAATGGTTTACTTGATCGATAACAGAATGCATATATTATCTAAATACAAAATAATTTCATAATGGCAATTAAAACAGGAGAGGATAGCAATAGTAATAATAATTCTTTATCATCAGAAAATTGGATTAGAAACATTTATGAAGTCTCATAGCTTAAATACACTGATAACGACTTGTCTTCGTATGACTCTATAATAAAAACCAGGTTCTTCTGCCCTTCCACATGTAGAGTTAAATAATATTTCAAAAGCGCAGATGGTCGCTAATTATGTATGTATCTTATTAAAAATCAAAGTGTATGTATACAGAAAACGTGTCGTCTCATTTGCAATCATCGTATTATATTCATGCCTTTCACGACAATGATAATATTATTATTATAAAAAATTAAAATTTAATATTAGCAGTACTAATCATTATTCAATATTACGCTGGATATGAAACAGCTCACAATTAAACAAATTTTCAGAGCATTAACAACGCACAAATTACACATGATGCGAAAGTATATCCTTGTACTTATAAAAGAATCGGACCAACTTGAAAAAACCGTTTGTTCATGATAGATAATTTTAGCAAAGGAAAATATCTCGCGGTCGTCAATAATATTACATCACCTGTTGAGAAAATATTTTATGCGTAGATCTATACGTACCAAGATGCATAGCACGTAAACGTTAATGATTATATAATAGGTACAACCATATAATTATTCACGTTAAGACAGATTACTGCTACTTTCTGAACAATAATAAAACGATATTAATTGTTGCATACAGGTTTATAGTAGATATTTTTTATACAATGATGCAGTTATAACGATGTGTACATACACTGAACAGTTTCAACTATTTTTGTATTGGCTTGTTTGAAAATTCAAGCCGTTCCATTTCAAGATAATTTAGAGATTTTAAGATATTTCTTGCATAAACATATATACTGTGTGTTAGCTAACATCCTGAGATTTGTTCAACTTGAAGCAAATTTTGTAGATAGTAGCCAATGGAATTTGGTCTCGACAAATTAGTTCTCCTCTCCCGATTCGGATTCTGCAATACAAATTATACCGTTAGTTAGTGAATTACTTCTCATATTGGAACATATACAGAGTGATGGAGAATTGTCACTATCTAATTGACAGTCACTACATCCGCCTTTAGTGACGTTGAAACAACGAAACGTCAAATACGTTTTATCTTACCTTCCTCAGCGTTCTGCAGCCACTCAATAAACTTCTTCATTTGTTCCAGGAATACGCTCTTCCCCTTAGCTGCATGTGAGTCTTTATACCATTTCATAATAACATCCTCCGAGAGAACATCCGCTACACGAGCACATAAAAAATAAAGAATTAATTTTCCAAACTTTCTAGAACATCCCCTCAGGACGTTCTATTTTTAAGCACCAATAAAAGAATTATCCGTGTTATACAATTGCAAGTACGTCGGGCCAGATTATACCCTGATTTAAGTTGTTAGTGATTTAAAAAAAACTTACTCTTGTACAACAAGAGAACAATCTTCTGGAAAACTTTCATGAAATTCATATTGTCGTAACAGAAGTCTTGAATACGCAACATCAGGGTGAGCTGAGATTTGGGCGTCTGACAGAAGGCTTCGAGAAGGGGAGAGTAGACCTGCATGGAATTACAAACCGGTATAAACATCCCGAAGTACATAAAAATCACCTTTTCAAGTTCATGTCTATATTTACGTTTACAAGCATCACGAGCTACATAAAAATAATTCCCAGTAAACAGCTACAAAAAACATTAGCACATTAACGAACCCGGAGATGCTTCAAGGCTTGCTCCGCAACAAGTTCTTCCTTCTTGTTCCATTCAACAGCTGACATCAACGTTGACCATAGCTGCAAACAAATACATAATAATCTTTGTCAACTATCCAACTATTTTGCCTTTTGATATGAGCACAGTATTTACAGCTCGAGATTACAGTTTGTACTTGATTTTATTTTTTCTTCCCACTGGAACTTACAATATTAACATTTTTACACACTAATGTTGCTTATGTTTTCGGCACACAAAAGGTCATACAAGGATCAATTGTGCTTCCTACACTGCATTCTATTTACTTTCCCCTCAAAATGCATTTTCTTAATGAAAATACACTGGCACCGTAAAAAGTAAGAGTACTTATTCGGCGTGGCGTAAAGGGATTATCGTGCAAAACCTAAACTTGGATGTTTTGTTTTCAATTTTTAATGAATTAAACTTACAATCTGACAAACTTCATGCTCCACAAGGTTATACTTTTGTGAAAACTCCTTCACTTCGTTGATGATATCTTTCGCTGGTTTGGACTCAGCCAAGGCATCGCTGACAGATTTTTGCAAGTCTTTCTTCACCTCCTGACTCGCCTGAAATGATAAATTAAAGGAAAACTTTGAGTAACCATACATAATGCCATTAATCAAAGTCTTCACCAACAATTATTACACTTATTAATTATTAACTATCATGGAATGAAATCACACCTGCGCTTTCTGTAGTCGAACAAGTTCACCCAAGTCGTGGTCTTGAAAAGCGGTCTGAAAATGCTCGTGAGTTCGTTTGTTCATGGGGAAGAATTCCATCATCCTACGAAGGTTCACACAAAAATAATTATTATTTTAAAAAACAGGGACGATTTGAAGCAAAAAAAAGCTTTCAAAACGAATGACCAAATTAACTGTTTATGAGGAAATGCTCCTATATCGCATTTTAAATGCTAAGCTACTTCGGGCCCTTACTAATCAGAACAATGACGGGGGCACTAGTGCCGCACTACAGGCATGACCCATTCATTAACCGTCTCCAAAAGTGCATTATTCTAACATAATTTCATATTATTCACCACAGGCCACATGTCATCATCGTTTGTGAATTAAATTAGCACTCAAGATTAACAAACTCACAGGAATTTCAGAATACTAACAAGACTTTTTAAAAATAGCCATCAAACTTCTTAAGACAAATACAAAGTAAGAAGGTTGGGTTAAGGTTTTAAAACAGTAACAAGCAGCACATATTTACCAAAACTAATTCTATGACGTAAGCGATATTTTTAGCGGGCTAGTATATCTAAAATACAGATTTCGAGCTTTCGACTTCGACCACTTTCTTATTGTACATTTTATACCATTCACTTAAATCTCAGTCTTTGGCAATTGGCAAATATTACTTCTGCTTTCAAAGCCAATATGTATGCAGTACTACAATAAAACAGTCGTATTTTTACAAAATTGCAAACAGGCAACATTGCACCAACTTTAGAAAAATTAACACATATAATGCGCATGTTAACAGTAAGAACTAAAAATGTAAGGACTGAACTGGAATTTCTTTCTTTTTCAAAAGGCGAGTTTGTTTGATGAAGAATTTGAAACAGTAACTATCCACACTTAACCAAGGTTCTGAGAGCAATCCAGCCCAGCCGCATTTAAATGAAAATCCAACCGGAATAAAGCAAGACAAATTAAAAACATGTGAGTAAGCATAAAATACAAATAAATGAAGCCGGGGTGAACAAAAATGATGAAATATTATGCTAGAAAATTGCATTCTATATTGATTGACTGGGATTTGGGATGTCATCAAAATCTAGCCACTAGTTATCTCGGTTCCGGCAAAAAAGCAGAATTTCCTCAATTTTACTCGCCACTGCATATTTAGCTTAACTGTTTTCGTTTAAAACAGAAATTACATGATTTAAGCCAACATGTTAAAAGTAGGAGAAGGATATTCAAACGATGACAAATACTAGATCAAATTATTTTTCTCCGTTCCCCTTATACGTAATCTACTAATAAATAAAATAAAATTTTTCTCGGTTACAACTTCACTCATTGGATCAATCAACAATAGGATCGAACTAATACACGAGAAATTATTCTACGAGGAAGCGATAATTAGCTAGTTACAAGAATTTAAAAAGCATGCACAGGCACATCCGACTGCGGTTGCAGTATACTAGTGATACTACCACTAGCACCTTATTTGCGTTGCGTTATTAGGATTACTATTACTGTTGCAATTTAAAATAATCCAATACACAAAAGCGGTGAGAATACCAGCGAACTCTGTACTAATCATAAGATAACTAGAACACCTGAACCTGATTAAACACGGTTCTCATTAATGAAGTAAAACTTAGCCTTTCAGTATAATTTCTTCCTGATTTCATTTCTCGCAGCCTGCCAAACAAGCATGCACTCTTGCCGGTCTTGCCCTAGCCTACTATAAAACAAAAGTTTACCCAAAATGAAACTTTACACTTACACCCTTAAATAATCTACACTAAGTATTTCAATTGGTCGAGTCTTGGTTCGTTCAATCGTACAACGTACTGTGCGGCCTCAGGCCGCGTACGTTGTCTTTCCTAAATGCCGCCTGACTTTCAGCCAAGTCTGTGTCTGGCGGGGTTTCTAGTATATTTGTTGCAATGCCGATGTCTCGTGTAAATTTTCGTTTCGTACGACAGTCAACACATAATTTGCAAACTTACCAAGAAGAACATGGAAGTGGTCAAGTTATGCGTCTGACTATTCACTGAATGCATTCAATCTTACACTGCTTCCCATGATTAAACCTTACTCAAATAATCCAACTTACTTTGTCTCAAGTCCTGATTTTTTCAGGGCTGACACAACATTGGCGATTCCCTTCTCCTGTTTCCACGTGACGAACACTTCCAGAATGAAGTCCAGAGCAATATTATCTTTGACAAGGTGTTCCTGAAATCAGCAACACGTTTAGTAGAAAAAAAGTATGGAGAACTTGGCAACTGAAAACAAACAGTTCCTTTACACTCACACTAATAATGATTCTGAAAACTTACGACTGCAATGACGGCCAAAACGGAGGGGTTCAGAGAGCCGTTGCAGATCCAAAGCCCGGTCATTCGAGCTAACTTGACACGTTCTTCTTTTGTAAACTGCTTCATGTAGGTGTACACTTTGCGGATTTCTTCATCAAACATCTTCTCTAAATATTTGTAGCGCCGTGTCACCTTGAGGAAAACCTGCAGATTGTTTAAAATTAAGCGTCTCAATTATTCTAGCAATTATTCAAAATCCTACCAGTCTTCATTTTCATTCATCATCTGTAGCTTATGTTTTCGGCACACAAAAGACCATGTGTCGATCAATTGTGCTTCCTACACTGCTTAATATTTACTATCCCCTCAAAATGCATTTCATTACTGAAAATACACTGGCACCGTAAAAAGTAATTGTACTCATTCGGCGTGGCGTACAAGGGTTATTTTTCTCATAATAAAAATGCCAGACAAATTGATGCATCTCACATCTCACCGTCATCTACTATCATATATCTTAATCGCTTTTCATACCTGCTCCTGAGCTCGAAGTGCCTCCATATTGTTTTCCGTCGCGAAAACGCAGGCGGGAGCCAACTTTCCTCCATCTCCAGGCGTGACTCCACTGGCCCCGATAATTCCACCAGCAATCAGAACATCAAACAGGGTCTCTCCGTATCTTCTATAATCCAACTTGGAACCTCCAGCCCCATCAAGATATTTACTGATAGCTTCTAAGTCCGTACCACAGTCTAGAAGACCCTGGAGTAGTTGATCACGGAAGCCAGTAGCGTCAAATTTCTCCTTTTCATCTACAATAACAAGATACATTTACGATAAAATTCGAATACGAGTCGTTTTACTTCCAAAGACCAAGTAAAACACGTCTGAACATTTGAAGAACTATACAATAATATGTAAATACTATGCATTTTTACGTTTTTGACAACCTCACATTATAAAGAAAGAATCACTCAGTCAGAGTGTGTAGCACATGTTTTCGGCACACAATACTCCATTGTTTGGAAAATTGTGCTTCCTACACTGCTTTCATTAATATCCCCTTTGAATACATTTCTCCCTGAGAGAAAATGTACTGGCACCGATGAAAGTACAGAGAACTTTCTCGGCGTGGCGATCAAGGGTGCGTTATCCTCAACAAGTTTTCAAATATACAATTTATTATATACATAGATTTCACAGTACTGACAGTACAGTGTGTTTATCCCATCACTCACAAAGTTCTCAGACCATAAAGTTCTAATAACAATAACAAGTATAAACGTCAAAACCAATCTCATAATTTCACTTCTCTTTCCCCAAACTTCTCCTGATTCTGTTAATTTGTAATTTACAGCACTGTATCCCGTCCATGTGACTCTGTCGGTTTGCATACATGACCAATGTTTTTTTTCAACTCCTAAATGCATCAATTCCTTTCCTCGAAACCTTCCACTTGCAACGTGATTCATTAACCTGACGTCATCTTACTATATACCCTTCAGAAACGAGTCATTCATCCCTAAATGTATTTAGATGAGAGTGGCTATTCAGTACACAAGAGCAATCTCTTCTGCATACTTGGGCAAGAATGAATGTTCATCACTCACCTACGTGTGGCTCATTATACCTGCTAGAGTATTATTTACAGGATAAAAAATCAGATAAGGTCTTCGCTCGTTGTTCTAACATACCCATATATACCATTGGCTTCTACATTTCATATATTGAAGCACACTCTAAACATGCATAAACTGAAATGGAAGAATTTCCGTATTTGTCAGCTTCTTACATGTTATTGTACTGTGGTAAATGCATGTTGATTTATACCTCTCTAACCTTCACCCAACAAGTTAGTTTTCAGGGCTCTACACAATAACGTAACCAGCAGCAGCAACTTGGTGATTGTGTAATAATTGAGTCTCCTCTCTCAAAACCACATGTTTAAACAGTAATCGCATATATGTGAATAATTTTCACAGAATAAACCTGATTGATTCAGACTTTTCTCGTCAGACTTTACTCTCTATTAAAAAGCTGTAATACTACTAATAATTATTCCGTGAATGAAGCTCCACATTTAATTCAACTACTTGTGAGTCTCTAGCATTCCTCATCCATTACTATAAGTTCTACGAGCAAAACTACGCATTATACATATGAAGCAACTTAATATCGCCGGCTTCCAACCGTCATAAGTAAACCTGCAATTGACTTTGACCTCCTTTTAAACTGACAAGAGAAGACAATCTCATAGAACCATAACCAAAAATATGTGAACAACATCAATATAAATTTTCCATTACACAGCCACATCATCGATCTCCAGTGTCTACATCATCTTTCCTTTTATCCTCGAATCACCTAGACAAAAGATGTATTCCGATTCCATTTTCTTCTTCTCTACCCACAGAAGCCCTCATAATCACATCCTTGTCCATCAACCTCATTTACCTTCCCCACCAATCTCCATTCTCTCCACAGCTAGTCCACTGCATATAAACTCCATATTCCGCTTTGATAATGATACTTATTCCAAAGCCCAAACCCTGCATAAAATTGTATGCACAACTGATCAGCCCGCAAAATGACAACTACTCTGGCCTATACAATTCCCTTGACAGCGTCACTTTCCCACATTTCGTCTTCCGAATTCCCTCCAATCTACCTACCAATTAAAAATTCATTCCCCTCACTCACCTGTCTCAACAGCCTGTCGTCTACAGTAAATTCAGCCCGAATATCCTGTACCGGAATTCAACCTAAAACCCTAAATCCAAGGAAAAATTCTAATGAAGAAATAACTTAAACCCCGTAATGCCACTCGACGCAAGTTCCAATATACCATGGTCCCTCCACAGAATTTTTACGCATAAACAAGTTGTAAGCTCACCGCGTCGTGATCGTAAAATCCCGGATACCCGACAAATCTCCCATGCCGACTATCTAACTTAATTGCGTATAGCATACAACTACTTTCATCATCCATGAGTGCACATAACCAACACAGTAATGAGTAATTATTCCAACTTCAAACTATATGACTACAAAAAAATTATGGTATGGTTAAACCCTTAGAGTACTGGCCAACATTTTCCATTTAACTTCCTCTCTCCTCGTACGCAATGACATACACCGCGACCATTACTGTATTCTAAAAGCAGAGCATGCACCAGCCTCGCTCATCAAATCCTGACCTCTCATTATTTTAATTTTTCTCTTTCAACTATACTTCTACAATACACAAAAAATGAAAATACTTAAATTTTTCAACTTACCCCTCTTGCGAGTTTTAATTCGCTGCCCAGACAGTACGGGTTTTTCGGTTTTTTGACTCATACAACAAGCCGGGTGATTTCACTGAGGTGAAAATGAAACAAAATCAAAACGGAACGAAAGACAAGAGGAGAACGAACAAACAACGAGACCACACTACTATATCCTCCGCGGTGTCGCTTCTTTCTTCTACACTGCAACCAATGCTCAAGCTCACTCTTTTTTATGACTCACACACGTCTCTCTCTCTCTCTCCGCACGGAACAAGTGCTTCTTTTATATACGAAATATGTATCCCAACCACACTCGAATCTACTTTTTCACTTAAATAGTATATCTTTCTCCTTTGGACCAAGTAACGACGTGGCCTGCACGGGGGACTATATAGTGAAAAAATCTTCCTCACACTTGAATAATGTCGCTGTTGTAATTTTCCTTCCTAAAAGTACACTGATGCTCAGCGAAGGAAATCTCAGTAATTCAACGAATCTATGAATTTCAAGGATTTTTCAAGTATTTCTCTCCAATTTAATCACCACAACTCGGCACTTAACCTGTGGCACTTTATAATCAACGCACTTTGTCATCTACAGCTACACTACAGTACAAAACTCGAGAATGTTAAAAATAAAACATCAAATGTGATTGAATTTCAATGGGAAACATATGGGAAGGAATGTGTAAGGTTAAGGGACGGAGAGAGGAGAATGAGAGAAGTGACCTCTTTGGAGTTTCAAAGTGAACTAAGAAGGAAATCTTAGCGTCCCTAACCACGCCTCAGCAGAGCCAGTGGGCAATGTTACTGAATCAGGGTCAAGCACTGAGAGCTCCGCCTTCAAAGCCAATCAGAAGACTTGAGGGATTTGTAGTGGATACAGCGGGAGGCCTTGAATACAGCGTATTTTTCTTCCTTGTCAAAAAATTTTGGATTTTGGGGGGATGAAGCCAAAATCTTGAAAATGTGTTAATTATTTTTATATTTATATTTCTCATTTATTAATTTTATTGACAAGGGGTGCAGTGGTTTGTTTTAGTTTGTAGTAGTGTGGTGAAATATGTGCGTGTGTGATTAAATGGGAATTGCGTATTTGCAACTTGGCACGTTTTTGAAGTTTTTAAAAAAGGAAATTCAAATTATGTATTTGAACTGCTGGACAATTGGGGAAGATTTTTATATGAAGTTATTGTGATGTACTTTAAGGAAGAAAATTTGAGGGACAAAATACTGTTGAATTGGGTTCAGTTGAAAATATGTTTAATGGAGATTGAAAGAATGGTAATTTGAAATTGGTTTGAATTTAAGTGAAAGGATTTTGATTTGAAGTGAATAATTTGACAAGAGTCGACAATATGAGTTTGGTTGCGGGGAGAGAAAGGCGAGCGACGGCGGGTAATCGCATGACCCGTCTCCTCAATGAGGAAGATGAAGATGACTTTTATACAACTACGTATGGAGGATTCAAGGATACGGAACATGATGATGATTATAAGTGAGTTCATTTATTTTGTGTGTCGTAAGAATGGATTGGGAAGATTGTTTTTGAAGGAAGTGAATTCATGGTATTATGATTTTAGGTGTTATCCGTGATTTTTACCATGGATGTTAAAAATTAGATGGGATGTGATTTTGACTTGTACTTATTTTACAGGCAAGGGAAGGAAGAGGAAGATGTAGTAGACTCAGATTTTGATATTGATGAAGACGATGAGCCTGTGGACGAAGGGAATGAAGAAGATGACAAACCTAAAAGGCAGAGAAGACTGATCACCAGAGCGTACAAAGAACCTGTAGTACAGAAGAAGAAGCCACCTGCGAAAGCTCCGCCAAAAAAGGAAGAGAAATCAACTTGTCGTCCCAAGAGAAAATTGTCTGGTAGTAGTAATACATCCCCCTCACCGTCATCTCCTGCACGGGGGAAAAAGACCAAACAAGCTGCTGAAAGCAGTGGAGAGGAGGAAGCTGAGAATGAGCAGAGTGCAAGTGCTAGTGGGTCAGAGGAGGTGGCACAGCCAAAAACGAGGGGAAGGAAAAGGAAAATTGATGATATAGTTTCGCCAGAAGTAGAGAAAGATACTGAGGAAGAAGAGGAGAAAGCTGACGCTGTGTCTAAAAGACCTGGGAAAAGGAGGAAGATTCTGGAGGAAGAGATGCCAGATTATACACCGGTGCCGTATGAACCATCGGCATCCCCAAGGAGAGGGGGGCGTCCAAGGAAGTCTACTTTGAAAGCAGCAGAAGCAAAAGCTGAGGCAGATGCAAAAAAAGTAAGGTTTATGTTCTCTCCTGAGAAGAAGCAGATGAGAAGCTCTACAAAAATGAAATCTGCAGAAACACAAGCTCGAGTTAAAGAAAGGCAGAAAGTGGAGGCTCAGCGGAAGAAAGCTTTTCAAAATCGTAAAGTCATCACTGAAATGCCTTCGCAGGAGGAACTACTGGCAGAAGCGAAGTTAACAGAAATTGTTAATTTAGAAGCTCTAGGTGTGTATTTGATTTGTAAAATAAACATTTCTGATGAGTTATAAACTAAAAAATAAAATACCTGAATTTGTGTTACATTTTCGATTCGTTTTTTTTCAGCAAAATTCCAGCAAATGGAGCTGGAAAAAAAGAAAGCGAAACCGGTGAAGAAAGCCGTATTAGGCCCCTCTATTCGCTACCATTCGGTATTGATGCCAGCAGTTAACACAAAATCAGATGAATCTCAGCTTATTGAAGAAATTATGAAGTTAGAAGACGGACAAGAAAAGGATTCTGCCCCACCTTTGCCCCCTCTGCCGAAAAATGTTAGCGATGGTGAATTGTTCGAGAGAACTTTTATCTCATTCAGTAATGAAGATTTGTTTAAGAAAGCTTTTGAAAAAGCAAAGGATAAACCTACTGTTCCGGCCAAAAGAATATGTGCTTTAACGCAGTAAGTATCCCATCCTTTTGTTCACTTATCCTTTGAAAATATATTTTGGAGCTGTCTCTCTGAAGATATATGCATTTGCAGTTTGTGTATTGTATTGTGTTAATACCATGCTATTATTATAGGATGGAGACCCCTTACTTTGACCCAGTTCTAAAGATACCCTATTACAACAAAGATATTTTCCGTGTGATGAGAGCTGCGTACAACAGGATTCTTTACCAGAGAGGCGATCGTCGAAACGCCAAAGTCAGAAAATACTGTGAATGGCTTGAAGTAGAATATCCTCATATATTTAACAAAGGTAAAATAGAATCTGAGAAGGTGAAGACCATGAAACAAGAACTTGAATCAAGTGTTGACGGAACAGAAAAGACAATAGTTGCAGACGACGAGAACAAAAAGGAACAATCCAGTGGTACGAAACCACCTCCTGAGAAAAAGAAGTTGACTGGCGAAAATCCCAAAGTTACCCCAGTGCCGAAAGGAAAAACGAAGTCTACTCCAACTGTTGTTGCTCCAGCTGAAACTGTTACTACGGAACCAAAGAAACCCGTCGCAGCAACTCCAGTTCTCCCGACCCTACCAAGCAAGGCAAGATCTGGAAGAGCTTCTTTCGGCCTTATGCGCAAGTTGCCACTAAAAGTAGTTTACGAGCCCCCAGCAAGTCGCATCCGACCTTTGCCATCAGCAATAAAATCAGAAACTAGTTCTGTTCCTAATATACTGCGGTCTCCATCGAAACCAACTTCGTCCGCAGTCTTGACTCCTACATCAGTCGCGGGTATCATTTCAGCTGGAAAGAAAACAGCAACTGTCAAACTTACGCCCACAGCTTCTTCTCTATTTCCAGTGAGGACCTACGGTCCAGCCAAGGCACCTACGATCGTATCGTCCGCTCCGGTAACAGTGCCTGCAGTTACAACCACTGTTTGTCCAACTAGCCCAAGTAGCACCCCTTCGGCCCCTGCTTTAGTTAGTTCTGCACCAACCACACCAGTCTCGTCCATAACGGTAGGTTCAGCAGGTGCTGGTCAACCGAGGCAGATTTTAATAGCAAAGAGGAATTTACCTGGGTCCCAAATATCCATGGCCGGTGCAGTTAGCTCGGCCAACGCAGTCGTTGTCGCTCAAAAAGCTACAGGTCCGATTGTCATACGTGCTCAACAAGGGCAACAGAGCACAAATGCTGTCACCTCAGTCTCTGGAGCGGTTGCAGGTGTAAATGTATCAACAGCTGGAACCTTTCAGTTAAGTCCAACCGGAGTTCCAATGGCTCTGGTCAATTTCCGTGGCAATCTCATCCGTAGTCTTGGATCGAACAATCAAGTAGTACGATTCTTAAATCAACAGAGAATTCAAATCGTACAATCAACAGCGCCAGGCCAAGTACAAAATCAGCAGTTTAACAGTTTAAATCTCCCCATGACGGTGAGGCTACCGGTTTCACAGAATACAGTTGCAAGCGTGGCCACACAACCAACAGCTTCAGCTATCGTAGCTGCGGCCAATTCAACACATGGAGTCCGACTCACGCCTAGGTCAACCAGACCTATTGGATCCCTTGGTACAAATACTGTGGTTGCGCGATCATCACCAATTGCCACAGCCAGAGCTGCAGGGAAACCCCTGAACACAAATGTGAAATCTCCAGCCGTAAGACCTCGAGCTGCTGTCACCACTATGACAGCATCCCAACTTCGGCCTACCACCACAATAGTTCGAGCTGTTGCCACAACTTCAATATCTGGTGTTGGTGGGATGGTACGAAGCTCCACTGCAAATCCTGGGATAAGAACAATAACGGTCCCGGCAACAATGACACGGCCAAATGCAAGCCCTACAGCTGCAACTACCCTAACGGCATCAGCAATGGTCCGACCAACAGCTGGCATCATTTCGGGAACTGGAGGTCCAAGATCAGTTGCTACCAATATCCGACCTGGAATCGCGTGGCAAGCAGGGCAGATTGTTTCGGCAGTACCAAATTCACAGGTTCAAACTAGATTGGTTACAGCTGCCGTTAGACCGCACCAGGCTGCAACAGCATCAGCACTTGTTGCTGCTGGAGGAGGAAATATTCGCTACAGGAGAGCTACACCAGGTGGAGGAACCACATTGATAATGCCACTGCAACAATCCCAAGTAAGGCAGGTCATCACTTCACAGCAACTACAACAGTCTCACCAGCATTTGAGTCAGTCGCACACTGTAGTTGCACAAATACAATCTCAACCTCAACAAACGCTGGTCACCCAACACTCAATCAGTCCTGCCCCAACTACTACTGTGCAGCAAGAAACTGTCGCTTCGCTGTCCGTACCAGTAAGTACAACTATGGCCGCTGGACAGATCGATGCTGCTTCAGTTATGTTACCTTCCTCAGGAGACCCCTTGGCGAGTACGGACCCTGCCGTTGCAGCAACCACAGCTTGATTGACAAAATCAAGAGAAAGTGTAATAGAATAAAATTGCCTCCATTTGGACTTTCATGACTGTGAATATAGTAGCTATATTATATTTAGAATTTGATCTTGTATATGTACTTGTAATATTTTCACTTTCGTGTTACTTGTTGTTAGTTATCCGGGTTTGTTTTTTATTCAATGTTTTATTTTTTTAATATTGGTAGTTGATCCGTTTCTCATGCTCTGATATTTTATTAATTAGAGCTGGAGGTAACGAGCAGCAGTGATTTTTCCAGCAAACTTACTATTGAGCTAAAAATGTCCTGCTGTCTTTTGTTAGTAATTGTGTCAGCAGAAACTTTGGTTTACGTTTACGTATTAAATTAACAATGATTCAGCCATTCGTATTGAGTGATTGTTTTGGTCAATTACAAAACCTTTATTGTTGGTTGCTGTCTAAGCATTCAGAATTCAGCTATTTTGGTCTGGTTAATTATTTCTGCTGGGCTCTACGGAATACGCTATGACTGTAAAATAAATTATTCACGAGAAAAAATCTCCCAGTTTTATCTTACATGAATATTATTTAATTAGTTGGATTGTAACTTTGGTATTCATTTCTTATGTGTAGGGAACTTTTAATATGTACTGTTAATTTCTTTATTTTACTTCCTGTTTACACAACAGATTATCTTCTATGTGAGTATCGAACATTTGAAGACGTAATGCTTTCGAACATTTTTGCACTAATGTTGAGTTTTGAGTTCCTGCTTATATAAAACGCTGATACGACTTTGACTACAGTAATTTGGTTTTGACATTAGTTTAGAATTGCATGGGTGACATTTTGTAATACAGTAGTTCGAAATAACAAACAAATATTTACAGTGATTCGTGTTGCTGGAAGGTCTGGACTTATTTATCTTGCCTGAGCACGGTATGCAATAAAAATAATAAATTATTATTATTATGATTACCTTTCTGTTTCTAAATTCAATATTTTTTAGGTGTAGATTTGAGTAAATCGTAGACATAGAATTGCTAATATTATTATTTATTAAAACGATTTATTAATACCTTGTTGGATCTTCGATCTATACAGTTTTGATCTACGTCCGACTTAAAGTAAATTATGTTATAATGGACACTTCACTGTGAATAAAACAAAAACTTACGTTATATGCCCTCTTATTTGCACTTATTTGCATTCCTTGTCGATTTCATAATTTCTTTTGCTTATAAGTTTTCAATTTCTTGAAAACTTATAAGCAAGTTATAAGCAGTTATGGGAAGACGAAACTGAACATAATTTAGAAGACAAT
>JAQFXU010002571.1:0-20020 GCA_034693705.1 Spatulosminthurus flaviceps
GGAAGCATGGGAGTGTGAGTTTAACTGACAATGATGAGAATGAGGAAGGGGAAACATTTGCTCTTCATCAGTTCCATGTTGAAGATCACCCGGGCGAGTCCAGCAGGAGGAGCGCTTGTCTGAAGAAAAAAGATTTCAAAGTGAATTTCCTGTTTGTTTCCAACACAATTGTTGTAATTGTGATAGGGTTGGCAATTGTTCTTACCCGGCACATGGATGTAAAGGTACCAGTGCCAGTTCTTGCGAGTGAGGCGGGTAATGACACGATTAGGTATGCAGAACCTTGGTAATGTACCTTTGTTGTATGTCTCGTATCATTTTAAATGAGCAGTCTCATTCACGTTGTAATTATTTGTAAAATTCAAGATTCAGCGAGGAACGTGCTAGGAGAGACTTGGAGCATTTAACGTCAGTTGGGGTTCGTGTATCTGGAAGTGAAGCAGCGGATGTGACCACTGTTCAGAATATACTCGACGCTTTGAGTACCATTAAAGAGAGTGGAAATAGCAAGTTTTTTGACTTAGAATACACAATTCAACGCCCAACTGGGTCTTTCTACATTGATAAAAATGGAGGTTTCACTTCTGTTTATGCTGGCATTTCCAATATCATCGCTAAACTGGAGCCGGTAGATGGAACTAATGATTCGGTTCTGGTCAACTGCCATTTTGACACTAAACCTGGTACTCCTGGAGCATCGGACAATATGATAAGTTGTGTGACCATGTTGGAAGTCATTAGGACCTTATACCATTACCGGTCAGGAAATGAGACAGAAAGGATATTGAAAAATTCTATAGTTTTCCTTTTCAATGGGGCAGAGGAAATGTATCTGCAGGGAGCACATGGTTTTATTCTTGGAGATGGAGGTCACCCGTGGTCTCATAATGTGAGATGTTTCGTTAATTTGGAAGCTGCTGGTTCTGGGGGGAAAGAAATTTTATTTCAGAGTGGTCCTGGTAGGAAATGTTGTAGTTTATCCAAAAAATTTGTTTCAATGTACTTTTTATTTTGAATAAGTAATTTGAATAATTTGTGTCTAGGAAATGGTTGGATTTTAAAGTCTTACGTGAACTCGGTACCTCACCCGTATGCAAACGTATTTGCTGAAGAGCTATTTCAAGCTGGGCTAATTCCTTCGGATACGGACTTCCGGATTTTCCGTGATTACAAACATATACCTGGGCTGGACATGGCATTTGTTAAAAATGGTTGGGTTTACCATACAAAATGGGACAGGGTAATAGACATTCCTCCTGGTAGCGTTCAAAACATGGGAGACAATGTCTTGGCACTGGTTCGAGACTTGGGAAATTTGGATATTCAAGATTCCATTGACAATTCCGGGTCTCAAATGGTTTTTTACGATGTCCTTGGTCTCTTTGTAGTTTCTTACATCAAGACGGTTGGAATTGCCGTAAATTTGCTCACGGCCGTTATTTTTATTGCCTTAGTTTTATTGGAAGGTATGAGACTATTGTTACGTGTAAAATTATATTAAAATTTCTAAAGCTACGATTTAACTTGGTTTTCACAATTTGTATGCTCAATTGCAGTGAATTTGAGAAAGTCGAGGAAGAAACTCATGACCATCCTTTGGCTCCTTATCAGTGCAAACTTAGCATGGGGAACTGGTATAGCAACAGGGGCATTAGTGGGGTGTTTCTTCAATGGCATTGAACATTATAAACCATTCTTCTCATATCCCTTCATGGCCATTATTTTATTCGGCCTTCCGGCGGTTTTTGCACAGGCTCTTACTTTTTCATTTGCTTTGGACGGATCCCAGAGAAAAAGCTGGTTAGCGGGTAAATTTACAATGGCAGTGGGGCTTCTGATCTTCTCATTTGTCATCCGAAGCTCTTACGCTCTTTGTATAATATTATTGTTTGCAACACTCGCCTGGATACCGAGACGCTTTATTTTCTCTAGTAAGTCGATTGTGGATTTGTCCGAATGTGCATGTGTGCCTTTTAAGTCTAAAATTTTATTTAATACACTCATGTATATTTATTTCAGGATATGAAAACTCGTGCAGCAGATATTTCCAGTTTGTTTCGGATGTTATAATTGGTGAAGTCGTTCCATTAATCATTACCTTACCACTGATTCAAACAGATTTCTTGATCCCAATCACGGGAAGAACTGGGCCAGGAATTAACGCAAATATCGCCATTGGGGTTTTAATGGCTTCCAGCGTCGCAATTTTAGTATTTGGTGGTTTGTCAACTTACCTTGTTCCTCTGAAGAAAATACATTTGATAATCGCATTACTTTTCAGCTTTTTTGTAATCAACCCCGTCGTCGTAGTGGGATTTATTGGTAAAATTCCTTACCAGACCAAAACTCCAATGAGGCTTCGAATTGCTGTGAGTTTTTTTTGTAGCCTGCATGCATTCAACCATTCAAGGTTCAGCTGTTTGAATAAAACATGCATTGCTGGGTTGAAGTCCATTAGGTTTTGGTTTGGTTCAATCTTAGAATACCGACCGCACTTGGTACAACTCCGACTGGACCATTAATAGAACCGACGCGGGTTACTGGCTCCAACCAGTAGATCCAGATTTGTCGTTTTATGTACCCGAATTCGCTAAAACCGCTCCTGAACTTTCTGAAATCGTGGAATTAGCTGCAAATCTAAACACTTGTCCAGACCTTTACTGCAGCCAACCCCTCAGTCATCCTGCGGGAAAATCGACAAGGTACTCATGTCGTAGGATATCCACACACTTGATATAATGCTAGTTTGGGTAACATAACGCAGTTTCATTACAGGAAAACACCCTGGCTTACAAAGAAAACAGGCCTTCCGTCTTTTATCAAGGACGGAGTTCAGTTACAAGACATTCGAATTCAGAAAAAAGGCAGATCTCGCAACGTGACATTGAAGTTCACCGGACCAGCGCAAAATACCATCGTTTTAAGTCCTGGAACAGCCTTTGAGCTGGTAAATTGGTCGCTCGAGTCACCTCCAAAAATGATTGATTATTTGACATTCAGGGACCGTCCTGTGTATTTTATATATTTGGGCAAAGGATATTACACTCCTTCATTCAGTCTCTCTCTAGAATTGCGAGCAACCAGTGACAAAGCCAGTACCAATAACACTAATGATCAGATCCTACTGGATGTAATGTACACCGGGCATTTCATGCATCGCAACTTGACCCAAGAACATGAGATACAGTTTCAGGATTTCCTGGACCAATTTCCATCCTGGACCAACTTGATGACTTGGTCAAGCGTTTTAAAACAATATTCTATTACCATTTAAAAAATCCTCTTAGATTTTGGCTTTATGTACTTAGCTTTAGCATATGTGTGGTGTATTTAGTTGGGTATTGATACTCCGTCAAATGTAGTTTTAAATCATGATTATTATGACCCATGGCTTTAAATATTACAATACCGGTATAAAATTACAGTACATACAAATGGATGTTTTAAATCATAGAAAAAGGTCATTCTTTATGGAAAAATTGTATTTCAAATATTATCCGCCAATTATTCTTGCGATCGTCACTGCACTTAAGATTAATTATTTACGTTGAAGAAATAGCGTTTGGTTGCATTATAATTAATTATTATAATAATCTTTTAATCACATAAATCATTATTTTTTCCTGCACAATTTTAAAATACAAGACAACTTCATGCATGGTATAGTTCATTGCATTAAAAGTGGCTTCTTGCACTTCCGCACACTCGCCGTTGCGGTTGTTGTAAAACAATGCGTTGATCATCAGTCCAAGTTAGGCAAGTTCTGCTTCTAGCATTTTTTACCAAGAGACCTTTAGTATCTTCCAAATTTTTCAGTACGCCACCGATAAAAACAGCAACGTTCATGTGCATCTTTTGAATAGTTCGAATCCACGACGTTGGGACTGTGTAAGCATTTTTGGTAGGACATGTCAAATAGAAGGTGTGTAAGCGTTTAAATTTTTCGAAGCGATTTTCAAGTAGTTCCAGATCAATTTTCTCATAATGATCAGCCCAGATTTCTAACGTTTGAAGACTCACGGGCAGAAGATGAATGTTAGTGACTCGACCTGGAAACGCGCTATCGTACTTTTCAGTATCAACCATGAAATTCATCCGGAGTCGAAGAATTTGCAAGCAGTAACATTCTTCAAAGATTTCGCAGTCTATGGTTAAATTGTGAAGCAGTTCATCGGAGACGTCATTGGTTAAAATGACAGGGGTTAAATCTACATTTTTCAACCAGTTCCAATTAGCCTGAATGCAAATGAGAAGTGCAGAGAAATTTTCAATTACAGACTCGTCAAAATATTGGTACTTGTCCCACGTTAATTCTTCCAACTTGCGTATATCACTCAGGAAAAGTTCCAAATTTGGAATTTCCAATGATATTGATAATGACCGGAGCTGCTGAGTAATATTCGTTCTTGACGTTGTTGTCGGTACTAAATCATCTATAAATTGGGTTTTAAGACCAGGTAGGAATACACCGGAGAGGGAGAGATGGCGTAAAGTTGGCTTGTGTGTGAGTAAAAAATCTTCTAAAATGTACGAGTCCGTTTTGCTAATGGCCTTGACATTGGATGGTTTATTTGAAAATCGGATGTCTCCAACCAAAGTAAATGATTGTAGATTTGGCATAGACACGCTTGTGTTTATCCAATGAAGGAGAATGTAATCATCGGCTGTTAGACATGGTGATCCATAAAATTTCAGTTCTGTGAGGAAAGGAAGCTGAAGATCCATGCCTAAAGATGTTGGGGAATTAAGGATTGGTATTTGCAGAGATATATTTGAAAACTTAAGCCTTTTCAGAAATCTTCCTCGGACTAGAAATGAAACTATGGCTTGAAACTTTGATTCATTTTCAAATGATACTTCTGCGACGTACGTATTATATAATCTACGTCGAATCATTTTTAAATATAGATTTATTTAGGGTATTTTGATGAATCCAGTTTTGTACTCTTACAACTTTCGCGTCCACGTATTACAGAATATGGTTTTGTAAAGTAATTTTCAAATCACAACAGGATCTGTGTAAGCCTCAGCTCAAAGCTCAATAGACAATCAACCAAAATCCAAATTCTCAATCTTACAATTAGCCTTAAAATAATAATTGTATAGAAGTCTTCTACTTCCCTCCTGTCTCCTGTCCTGATCATGTCATTCATTACAAAAAATTACAATCAAAACAGGGTGTATCTCTGATTTTATTGGAATGAATTTATTTCCGAGGTGAAATATTAATTCATCACGGAGTATTATCTTTGAGCTATGAAGAATTTTGAGCTTGAGAAACATTAAAGAAAATAATAAATCAATAAAAAATTGTTTATAGCTATAGAATATTGAAGAAACATACAATAATTATTATTAATAACAGTCCGTTTTTATTACGAAGATGCGTTTTTCTGAATCTCAGGATTAATAATAATAATAATAATAATAATAATAATAATAATAATTTATTATTATTATATTCAACTTTTGAATGATTAGCTTGCTCAAAAGAGCAAGCTTGCAGCCTGCATTAGCGTTTGCTACCACCGCACCGGCCACCTGTGCGCCTCCAAAAATAAGATTTTCAAATAAATTTCAAACTCTTTGGTGTACTTGAAAGAGCAAGGGCTTAAATTCGATGTGGGAAATAATTACTAGTAAATACGCACATTCACCTGAATTTCTGTAGCCCTTTGAGAGTGATTCAATGTTTTCAATCAATTTTGGTCATTCGTTGCTACATGGTAACATGGTCCCCGTTTAAATTACATTGAAAATTTTTTAAAGGTGTTCCCGCGAATCGATTTTGAGAAAATTGCACATAACTCGTTTTAGCATATGTAAACTCCCTTGCAAAATTTCGCCACAAGGTTGTAGTACCCTTAAACAAATTACGATTTGATCATAGATAAGATTCGTCTTTTAAGTTTGTGACGAGACAAAAAAAACTTCTCATTCTATCGCTCTGATTGTAAGCAAAATTAAAAGTAATGTCTAAATGTAACTTCTCGCAGGCAAAATTTTAGAAATAGTTTTTAATTTCGTTGTGGTAGACTTTGCTTTTGATTAAAAAAGTTTCTGGATGAAAGTATATTATTGGTTGGATTTTATTTAATTATTATTGTTCGTTTGGGAAAAAATGTTTTGGATGGAAATATTTTATGAAATTGTCTCTGGATGAGCTGTCTTAGGCCCAATTTATTACTTATCAAATAATGTAATAAAGAACCGAAGTTTTGCCGAAATTACCTTTTCAAGCGATTTTATGCGAATAGGAATAATTATTGTTTATTAACGAATGTTAACCATTACATTACAGCTAAATAACTAAAAAAGGTATAAACGACTCCATCCCAAACAGACGGTCGGTGAGCTTCATTGCCTTTAAAAACGAAAACACAAAGGTTGTTGGTTATTGATACTGTATGTACACGCTATATAGGCATTTAACAAGATCAAATTCGGATATTCCATTGTTGAGAGCAAGGCCATAGGTTAGTAAGACCATAAGTTTATGGTATAATCTATGGCCTTGGTTGAAAGCAGGACATTGGGCTTGGACAAATAATCATGTCAGCTTTTGAGGAATAAGTTGACAAATATTGCAGGATTGGCCTGTACAACTCGTGTGAAGGCTTCACTCGTACAAAGAATATCCTTATTTCTGAAAATCAGTCCAAAACGAGTATGTTTACAGAATAATCATCATAAGTAAAAGCAGCCTTACAACAAACACAAATGATTGATTATACCATTTGAATCTGAAAAAACGCTACAATCATTTAAACAATCGAAACCCTTACTTTAATATGAATTCCATAACTATCGGTTGAAGTATTGAGGCATTATGGAAATGAGCAAGGACAAATACATTGGCTACATTTTCTATCGTTAGATTGCTGGCAATTGCACGCTCACAGTCTTCCTTCAATCCTAATAGCTCGTACTTTTCGGCAATTTCCATTAAATCTGGGGCTTTATCATTCAATGATGGAGTCGCTCCGGTGTAAATATATTCTATCATTGCTCTCACCACGTCAGATTCGAAATCAACTATTTCAATAGAATTCTGCACTGTCTCTACCATCCCGGAGGTAAACATTGCATCGAAAACACGACTACGAGCTGTAATACAAAAATCCATGTAATATAATGGTAACAAAGCATCAATTACGAAACGCATATGTGATTTTTATGATGTTTACTAAAAAACTAATAGAATGTGTCATTCAATATGAATATTTATTTTTACCTGCCAAGACGAATTTGTGTACTGAAAATGATTCCCCATGCGTTAGAACCACCGCATCAGTGTGTTTACCATTTTGGAAGGCCAATCTCATGTGACTACCAAGGAGTTCTAAACCTTTTAGCTTACGATCCTCATACGAACTTTCTTCATTGGTTGTTTTCAAGCCGCTGTTATGCTTCCATTTGCCATCAATACAAATTTTACAATTGATTTTAAAAGAATCATTTGGGGATTGAGTGATGATTGAATCACGTAGATGCGAAGCTCGAATAAATTTATCAAGTCCCCACGATTGCTTTTCCGCGTTGAACGTCAGCTCTGGGTTGGACAAGCTTCCTATATTTTTAAATTCCATGACACTAATTACATTTTATGTGAATAACCATAGTAAACCTCTAAAATCAACTACAGTCATTTATATTTTCATAATATAATAAAACACACCACAAAACGTTTTCATCAAGTCATTGTGGTCCAATAAAGTGATTTGAAATCGAGCTTTAACTTGCTCCTTCCCTGCTGCTCCAGTCTTAATCCCACTTGGTAGAAAAATCAGATGAGCAGACACCCAGTTCTCATTTTCAATAGTTTTGAGGCCAATTCTAATATTCCTGTGTATAAATCATTTAGATTATTTTTGCATCAAAATTATATAGCAATAACACACAGAATGATCAAGGGGAAAATATAAGATTATGGTATTGAAAACAAAAGCACTATCATTTTCGCTATCCTTATTATATTGTTAAATGAAATTTACCAAGTGTGGTTGTGTATTGGCCCACCCTTAAAATTTGGCGAAAAAATGCACTCGCCGGATTGTAGGAAGGCTGAGGCGGTTTTAACCGTCCAGACAAATTCGCAAGTTTCTCGTTCAATCTTGAAGTATAAAATAAGAGAAATAATTAATGTGATAATTAATAATAATTTTATTAATACCAAGTTTGAGCGATAAAACCTAAACAAGAGTGGCTTATGCCTTGGATGTACTTTTACCTCAGAGGTAGCCCAAATTTTCGTGGATTCGCCTATACACTTCCTTTTCATTGGAGGACTGCCAGCATATCTAAATTCTTCATTATTTGCACCATTATTATTTGATACTTGCTGAGATACAGAACCATTCAACTCAAACCTTCTCAAGAGGCTTTCTTGGTTTCTTGGGTGATTCATCCCTTGTGAATTAATGTTTTTTTCTCCTTCTGTCCTGTGAGCACTTTCGTTATGACTATGTAAATCGTGGTCGTAATAGGCTGATTGTGAGGGTAAATCAACTATTTTTGATTCGTTTTCAACTAGGATACTAGGAATTTTATTCTCGTCTGTAAATACTTTTTTCTAAGGATATAAAACTCTCCTTATGATGGGTATTGTAAGAATCTAAATAAGTGATATTGTCCCGAGGTGGGAGTGTGAAAAGTTGTACAAACAATGTATGTGAAACAAAGTCAGCTTATGTGAGAATCAGAGAAAGATATTTTGTGTGTGTGCGTGTGTACAATCATGGAAGGACTGAAACTCCCGGCGTGCTCTGACCCTTTGCCTGAGTTGTTTACAAAAATATCCTGCCTCAAGGATCGTATTCTTACACCTACTCGATCCATTGACCATGTCGCTTAGAAATAATACAAATACATGACACGTACATACATAACATTGTAAAAGGAAAATGTGCCCATGAACCTTTCGTTCTCTCACTCAACCGCGTCCTTCACTTCTCCAGTAGTTCATACAAAATTAAGGTGCGATGAATAGAAAGAGTACGAAGTCCCTTAAATGGTTTAGTATATCATTGATATAGATATTAAAGTCTTGAAAAAATTTTACGTTTACTAGCATTATTAGATTTCCTTCAAGTTTTTCATATCCAAAGTATTATTTCCTCCAGGTATAATACATACTGAGTGCTATGAAACAAGAAATAATGTTGATGACACACACGTACACGTAGAACTTGTATTCGTGTGCGAAGGTCTTGTGCATTTCATTTTTAGGGAAATAAGAATTTTATAACAATGGCGCATAGTTTTAGTTTGTGCCAAAATGTGTAACACCAGTGCATTAATTATTGCTCTAATGACATATTTATTTTGGTATAGAAATGAAATGCAATGATATGCAGAAGATTATTTTGTGGATATAGTAACATGGTTGTGTTTTAACTATGTACATACCTTTCTATAGGGTAAAGTTTTCTTTCCTCTTTTCCAGCAAATCCCCTTCCCCAGATTCTACCAGCCCATCTGATCCCTCCCTGCTCGATCAGATGAACAATGTGAGTTTGCATGTATTTTGATACTTGTTCGGTAGTTACCCCCCAAATATGTGAAGAATATTCATGACCTTAGAACTTAAAAATAGTTCACAATTGGATGGCCTTCTTTGCCATGATGAAATGTACCAAAACATATGTATTTCTAAAAAGGTATACATAAAATGTGTACAATTTTTACTAGGGCAAAACGGTAATTAAAAGATTTAGTAATTAAATGTTTCGTTAAACAAAATTAGTGCAAAATCTAAGTAATGAGTTTAGAACCTAAAAAATTATTTGGACAAATTAATCATTGCATTGGATAAAAAATTAATTAATTATGGGATAAAAATGTTTTAAAAAATAATTAATTATGGGATAAAAAATGTTTTCAAAAATAAATTTTGGATAAAAAATATTAGGAAAATTTAAATGTTGGATAAAAATTATTTGATCAAATGAATTTCTAAATAACAAATGTTTGGACAAAATAATTTCTATATACGAATTATTTGGACAAAATAATTTTGAATGTACAATGCTCGACAAAAAATTATCTGGTTGAAAACAATTTGGTCGAAATTCTTGTGCAGGACAAATACCCGATACCTTTAATACATGCGTAACTCCATCGGCTGATCCAAATTTTACCAAATTTGGCTTAAACTTACTTCATGACAATACCCCCCACTCTGTCAAATTTGCCAAAGTTTCATAGTTTGACAATGGGGGCGGGGTATTTGACCTCCGAGGGATATAACATAAGTATATATAAGAATAAGAATACGAAAAAATTATTATTATTATTTTCCTTATGCCGTACACCTTTCGTTTACCTAAATTATTATTACTTCAAAATACCAAAAAACCTTCAAAATTAGAAACAAAATTATTTCCAAAAATTGTCACTTCTTAATTATTACTTTTTGCAAAGTGCGCGATTTAGTTGAGATATAAAAAATACTGTTGAATGGTGTAGTACCCAATAGCCCTGGAGGTCCCATCATGAAATTTTGCAAGGAAGTTCATATTTATATAAAGGATTTTTATACTATTTTGTTTATCAAAATCGATTCGAGGGAACATCTTCATCGAAATGTCTAAATTTTTAGACGGTGCGGTGTCCATGTAGCAACGAGGTACCCTTTAAAGGGTACCTCGTCGCTACATGGGGCCTCGTTTCTACAAAGGCTTTTGTTGAAAACATTGTATCATTCCCAAAGGTTGAGAACTTGAAGGCAACAAAAATTAAGGTGAATGTAGTTTTCCCCCGCAAGTCTTTGAAGTAAACCTAAGGGTTCTGAAATTTTCTGAAAATCTTTTTTCCGTAATCCCACCAAACGCAAATACGAGCTTACTAATTTGAGCAAGCAAATGTTTCAAAAGTTGAAAATTCTACATTTTGCGAGTCAGAAAAACGCCTCTTCGTAAAAATCAAAACAAAATTAAATATTGACAAGCAGATTTTACTTATTATCATTGGTAAAATTCGTGTTAGCTGAATTTAATTCGGATTTTATGTGAAAATAGAGCTATTTTACTTTGTGTCCCCGCAACGACTATCTAATGACCAGGAAATGGGAAGTTTGTAAAAGTTATTCAACTTTACCAATGCCAAATGCCAATTTATTACGCCGAAACTTAGGCGATTTCATACGAATTTTAATTCTTTATTAATGAATGTCAGCCACTATTTACATAACAGCTAATAATTACGTCAAATAACGGTATAAACGCTCCATTACAAACATATAGTGTCTCGTTAAAAAATAAAAAATCTAGAGGACCCAATATTTATATGTTAGGAATTTAGGAAACTCGGATGTTGGATTCTTGATTCCATTGCTGAAAACAACGTCAGAAATCCATCCACTAATACTGTTTCAGTGCACAAAATACTAAGTGGTAAATGTATTGGGCATGTCTATTTTACTACTTAGGTGCTCCGGCAAAAAAAATCGGTCACCCCTGTAAGCAGTACGAGTGGTCATTTTGAACGGACAACAATTTCGATTGAGCAATATTAGTGGATGAATTTCTGAGCTTGGTTGAAAAACAATCTAGTCAGCTTTTGAGGAATAAGTTGACAAATATTGCAGGATTGGCCTGTACCACTTGCGTGAAGGCTTCACTCGTACGAAGAATATCCTTATTCCTGAAAATCAGTTATAACCGTAATATGTAAAAGCAGCCGTACAACAAACACACAAATGAGTAATGACATTTGTGCCTGAAACAAACGCTACAATCATTTAAACAATCGAATCCCTTACTTTAATACGAATTCCATAACTTTCGGTTGAAGTATTGAGGCATTATGGAAATGAGCAAGGACAAATACATCGGCTACATTTTCGATTGTTAGATTGCTGGCAATTGCACGCTCGCAATCTTCCTTCAATCCTAATAGCTCGTACTTTTCGGCAATTTGCAATAAATCTGGGCCTTTATCATTTAATGATGGAATCTCTCCGGTGTAAATGTATTCAATCATTGCTCCCACCACGTCAGATTCGAAATCAAGTATTTCAATAGAACTCTGCGCTGTCTCCACCATTCCTGATGTTAACATGACATCGAAAACACGACTACGTGCTGCAATAAAAAAGAAGAAATCATATAACATACTTGCTATAATAATTATAATAAATTCCGAAAACCATGTTATTTTTTATTTATACTGAAACTGTTCATTGCTTATGAAACTTGCACTTATGAAACTGTCGATTTCATATAAAAATTTATGTACCCGCCAAGACGAATTTGTGTACTAAAAACGTTTCTCCACCCGCAAGCACAGCCAAATCCGTATGTTTTGCATTTTGGAAGGCCGATCTCATGTCATTACCAAGGTGTCTTAAACGTTTTAGCTTACGATCTTCACTCGAACTTTCTTCATTGGTTGTTTCCAAGCCGCTATTATGCTTCCATTTGCCATCAATCCAAATTCTACAATGGATTCTAAACGAATCAGTTGGGGATTGTTTGAGGACTAAATCATTTAGTTCCGAAGCTTTAATAAATTTATCAAGTGCCCAAACACACTTTTCTGCGGTGAACGTCAGCGTTGGGTTGGACAAGCCTCCTATTTTTGATTTCCATGACATTGATTACATTTTATACATGAATAACTAGAATAATCTAAACCACCATATACGTAATGACAATCAACTACAGTCATGTATATTTTCATTATATGTGAAACACACCCCAAAATTTTATCGTCGAATCATTTTGATTCAGCAAAGTGATTTGAAATCGAACTTTGGCTTCCTCCTGCCCAGCTGCAGTTTTAATTCCAGAAGGTATAAAATGTAAGCGAACAGACACCCAGTCCACATTTTCAATAGTTTTGGAGCTAAGTTTCATATTCCTGTAAGTTATAGTAAGTCCATATTATAAATCATTTAGACGAGTCTTAACAGCCCTGAGTCCACCGGGTTGGGGTGGGGATTGTACAGTCCACTACGTGAGCGAGGGAAGTTTCAAACCTTCAATATTTGGGATATACACGCTCGTGCAGGGATAGCCTTTTATGTTGTTGTGATTATTTGGATCAAAATTATTACATTAAATACAAAAGTACATTTGCATGAATTATTATTTTTGTTATTCTTATTATTGTCAAATGAGATTTACCAAATGTGGTTGTGAATAGCTGGCCCATCCTTAAAATTTGGCGACTCAATGCATTCGCCGGCTTGTAGGAATGCTGATGCGGTTTTTACAGTCCAGATAAAGTCGGAAGTTTCTCGTTCAATCTTCAAGTAATTATGCAATAATACAGAAATAATATTGTAATTATTATTAGCAACTGGTGGTAAAATCCAAACAATATATCGGCATATGGTTTTAAAGGTTATAGCTAAACTAGTACAGAGAGCCCACTCCGTGGGCGAGCCTAAATCAAGCCCGCGCTGAGTGTGATTTAAGCCAATCAGGAGGCAGACCGCGAAGTATGAAGGGGGTCGGTCGGCTGCTCGTATAATAAAGACTAGCACAGGGAGAGCCCACTCCGTGGGCGAGCCTAAATCAAGCCCATGGTGATTGTTGTAAACCCCGTGAGTGGGATTTGAGCCAATCAGGAGCGCAGACCGCGAGGTTTGAAATGTTCAAAGCACATCTTATGCTCGACATATAATAAGGATTATTCAGAAAAAAAACGTTTTACTTTTACTTACCTCAGATGTAGCCCAATTTTTCCTTATTTCCTCGATAAAAGGTGACTTCCTTTTCATTCCACCATGATAGACAAGTTCTCCATTATTATTTTCATTGCGATTGAGACTACTGGATAAATTTTGAGGTTGGAACACAGAAATTGGCACCCCAAACCCCCTGGAGAGATTTTTCGGGTAATTCATATTCCTACTTAATAAATATTTTTTTGTCGCCCTGTCCTATTTGCCGTGCGCTTTCTATTTCTCGTTTTTCGGACGAGAATCTAACTATTAAATACTTTTTTGCGTGAATACAAAACTCCTGATGATGGGTATTGTAAGACTCTAAAGTAATATTCATATATTAAGTCCTAATGTGCACTTATGAAAACTAACAATCTATCTGAAACCAAAGATTGTTCTACATACTTTTGTGACAAAATTTATCTGTGAGAATTATTCAGATGTTTTATGCGTACCCTTTCACGTTTCATGGAAGGACTGAAAGTCCCCGCGAGCCCTCGGCCCTTTTCTATAGTTGTTTACAGTAATATCCAGCCTCAAGGGTAGTATTCCCACGTGTACTCCATCCATTGCCAATGTCCCTTACAAATATACGGGAATACATATAGTGAAAGGAAAATGCATCCATGAACTTTTTGACCTCTTTTAATCTCCTTCAGCCCACTCATGCAAGAAACTACCGAGTCCCTTAAATGGTTTAGGTTATTTTATATCAATGGTATAGTGGTAGTTTTTAAAGTCAGGAAAATATATTGCTTCTGTTAACATATGTTTTCCATCCCATTTTTCCTATATACCCTAAGTACCCAAATTATTATTTCCTGCAGGCGAAATACTTACTGGAACAACAAATCCTCAAGACACAGGTGCTTGATTTCGTGTCCAATAAAGGTCTTGCCATGTGCTTAAGCAAATAAGTATGGTAGTAAAAATAGTATAAAAATACCGCATACAGGCAGGTTAGTAGTTCTCCCAATAAAATATACGTCTATCTCTCCAGCTTATGTTGAAATTAATGACAGACAGTCTGTCCTGTCACAGACTTAATATTCCATAATAATTCCAACAATTCCAAGTGTTAATAATTTTTTTATCTGTATTACATGCCGTACGTACAGGTTCCAACCGTTGATTAATGTAAATAAAAATTGTTTGTCCGCAGTTTCCAACGGAGTTAATAAATTCAATGAATATGAACTTCGCCTCTACAATAATAACAAACCAATTTAAAGTTTTTTTCCCATGAATTGACATAATAACATGTCCATTTAGTTTCCTTGTGTCAAGGGATGAAGGAATTATAAGCACAAGCTTAGGTCGGTGGGAAGACCTCTATATTACTATTTACTCTATATTGTAAAAAAGATAGCTCTAAACATCTGGCAGTACCGGAGCATTAAGGCAAATAGAATATATACTGTAATATGTATAGTAAAAGTACATGACTATTTTACAAATCTTGCGTTGTACGAACGAGATAAAAGCACCCCAAGAATGCCCAAGAACCATTTAGCTTCAGGGACGATATATATATAAATATATATAGGATAAGAAGAAAAAATATTTACATAAATTTGAAGAACCACCACGGCACGGATACGTTAGAATAACGATCTAATCCTACTAATCCTATTTCTTGAGCATAGGAATAGGAATATACAATTTCACTCAAGTGTGCCGAGGTTTCCTTATCAACGATAATAATAAACTTATTAATGTAAACAACGGACCAAGCAGTCAGTCTTGTCGAAATTGACCTGAGGTTATATTAATAAGTCTTGTTTCATAGAACTCATTTTTAAGAAAAAAGCTATATATAAACCATAAACCTAAAATTCTCTGGAAACTTCCTGTATGGCTTACATTGCCATTGTACTCTCCCGTCCGTCCGTACTAAGAAGTTTGTCCTGAACCTTACTGAGTCGCCTGAGTCTGTCAAGGAATCACTGCAGGGGAGCCTGGAAAAATAATTTACTTCAAAAATATTTCAAGGTAAGTATGTATGCGTTAATAATAATTAATAATTTTGATTCTTTAAGGCATTTCGTTTAAAAAATGTAATAAACTATGTAGTAAATCATAAAAACTTTCTTTACGACGAAGATAATCGTTTCAAGTTCAAGATGTAGACTTTTTGTGTATAACTGAAGAGCTAATTAAAGTTCGAATATCCTATATTAAGTAAATTATTTTCAATATTTTTTCAGGGATTTGCGAATCCCCAAGATATATTAAACTTTTATTCTTTGAGTAAAAGTAATATTTTTGATATAGCTCAGGTGAGGTGAGTGTTACACAATGATCTTTTTTTAACGCTTTTGCAGAAATACAGTGTTAGCGCAGCCTTGAACATGGGGAACACAGATAGTGTACCGGTGGTTTCGCAAATGAAATCATTGGTGGAGTACGCGGGAGGAAACGCAACTGCTGCTCGCATCACACAGGAGAACTTTGCATATCGGAACACCTTCCCCGTTGTGTCCCAAATCGCTTCTGCTGGATATGCGATAGGAGGCCACATGGATGAAGCTAAAGATCTCCAGGAGAAATTTGCAGATGATATGCTCAAGACTATTAATACCATCCCGGTTGCAGGTCATATCAAAGGTGCTGTCAACTATGCAATGGGAGAAACACAAGAAGGGGAGGAGGCTATGAAAGCCGCTAGCCGATCCACAGGTATCGTGTGCCATTTTTTCTATAATAATAATTTATTTTAAGTAAGTAAGCAAGGGAAGTGTAGCTTAAGTGATTCGTTGGGACTATGAAAATGCATTTTTTCCAGGTGTTATTATGGGTGGCTTGGGTGGTTTTGCCGCTGGTGGACCTGTTGGAGCCGTAGCGGGAGGGATTGCTGGTGGGGCTGTTGCTGATGGGTTGATAACGGGTGGTGATATTTTGGCAAAGGGTGACAAGGCTAAGCCGTACGGGTATATCGCAACTGCAAAAGATATCGAAGAAGCTATTAAAGGGAAGAAAACCATTACTCCTGGAGAAGGTTTTGACATTGCAATGGGACCTATTTCGGATGGATTAGGGGGCTATGCCTCGGGGAGGGTTGGCGGGAAACCCTTAGGATTGGATGTAATGGACGTTCCTTCTGCTGGAAAAGGCTTTGCCTACAAAATTCTAGATGATGCTGCCCTTGCTGGAAAGAATGGAGGGGCTGGAGCAGGTGCTATTAATGCCGAGAATAGCATCATCAAAATCAAGCCCATGGCAAAAGTGGATGCCGCAGTAAAAGGTTCTGTTGATTTTAACTGGGACAAAGGTATGGTATCATTGAATTTTCAGTGTGTTTGGATAAACACCTAAATCCATTTACTGAAACTGAAAGCAGCTGAAACAAGTTATTTCTTTTTAATAGGAATCGATAAGGCAATTTTGGATAATCGCGCTAACCAGCTTAATCCGAATCATGCTGCAAGTGGACCAGGGCGTCCAGCTGGATACAAAGGAACCGGTACTAAGGTTGATTTAGACAACCATGCTAACCAATTGAATCCGAACAACGTTGCTTACCATGCTAGCCGCGGAAATTCTATTAATGTGATTGCTTGAGAGATTGATTGGATTCTACGAAAGTTATTATTGATTATTATGAAGAGCAGCTGTATGAAGCCGGCGGTGTGTATTCTATATGTTGGCTTCGCATATTTGTGTTAGTAGAGTAACCTGGAGCAAAAATGGCCATCGGGGCAAAAATTGCCACAAACGGGGCAAAAATGGCCATGGGGAAAAAATTTGGACCAATCACGTGGCTGCTTTCATCCCATTTCCCAAATTTTGTGGCCATTTTTGCCCCGTTCATGGCAAATTTTGCCCCGTGGCAATTTTTGCCCCGGTGGCAATTTTTGCCCCAGGTTACTCTATTATGTAATTTGTACTCGTAAAATGAAAAACTCGCTATTATTATTTCGTTTTGCATTATTGCTTGATGTCCAATTTGTTGTTAGTTGTTACTTAACTCAACCATCAAATTCAATTGTTCTCTCTTGCTATTTAAGGTAACCAATAATCAGTTTTTCAATTATTATTTTGATTGCAAATTGCAACTTATCAATTTGTTTATTATATTTGTTGGGTTTAGAGACAGTATGATTATTTTGTTGGTCCTTTATGTTCTAATTTTGTAAGTATTTTTACATATCAATAAAGACAAGGAGCTACAATCTACAATAATTATTGATAAAATTTCAATTTGTCTATCTCTCACTTTTTTCATAGCTAATTATTATTCCCTGCAGGCGCAGAAAACAATGCAACAATTCTTTAAGACACGTCTATGTACGTAGTAACGTAGTGCGTACGTCCCAAGTTCCAAGCACTGATTATTGTAAATAAAAATATAAATTATTAATGTTTATCTGCGTCTGTACCATTTTTAATTTGTTGACCTGCATCTGCAGTAGTTTCTAATGTAGTCAATAAATTGAGCAAATATGAACTTCGTTTTCATGAACCAATTAAATGTTTTCCTTTCATATTAATTGACATAATGACAAACAGTGTTACCTAGTCGTAACGTGATGAAGGCATTAAACTGAAAGCTTGAGTCAGGACGAAGGCATCTACAGATAGTTGCTGTGTAGTTAATTCTCGCTCTAGCTGTGTAATTGTGTACTAGGGCATGGTTGAATTTAGAATACATACATAGCTATTCTTTAAACCTTGCGTTTGTACGTATAATATTCAAGAAAATCAAGCATTTTACCTTCAGAGAGAGCAGGAGTGTATGTATGTATACAAAGGATAAGAATAGATAAAATATTTTTGTAACCAACTTTCATATGCGTTAGATTAACGATCACTACACCTGATAGAACAAATATTTATACCATTTCATTCTCTATCCGTCTAGTGCCGAGTTTTGCTTTAATATCAGCAATAATCTGTCGAACAGCTAAACAAGCTGAATAGATAATTCTTGGACGCTTGACATCATGTCTGACATGCAGAATTGCCGATAAACCGATAAGTTTTGATTCAAAGCACCTTTGTCATAATGAACCCAATGAATCATAAAACCTAAAATTCTCTGGAATTTCTGACACTAACAATAAGTAATCCTATCAGGAAAGCCTGGCATTGTCATTATATTTGTACTACTACTGTTTAACCTGAACCTATCCACGAGTCGATTTAGGAATCACTGTGCAACGATACGGAATGCGGATATGAGTGTGATGGGATGAAGGAGGGAGGGAGGGTGGATGAGGAGCACTAATAATTGAGAGATGAAGGAGGGGAGGAGGAAAGATGAGGATGAGACTGAGAGAAGCCAGACTTTTTACGCCGCCGTATATATAGGAGCTCTCAATCAGTATTAGGGAAGGAGACGACTGAAATTGTAGAGACAGGAATTTTGAGTGGAAATTGTTGAACTTTCTTCTTCAATTCGAATTGTGTGGTTTTAATAGTTGTAAGTTCATCTCAATTACTGGCTGTTGTTGGCATCAGCACTTAAGGGTCATAGTCCATACTGCCACTACATAGGAATCACTGCAGGAGCCTAGAAAAATAATTTATTTCAAAAATATTTCAAGGTATTTATAAATGTTTCATAATTATGATTCTTCAAGGTATTTCGTTTAAAATGTAATAAATAAATTTTATTAAATCCTTATAACTTTCTTTGGACGAGGATATTAGTTCCAAGTATTGCATGTGTATATTTTGAAGAACTGAAGAGCTATAGCTAATAATATATACTTATATATATATATATATATATACATACTTATATATATGTGTATATATATATGTACACATATATATATTACAATTTGAGTTTTCTACATAGTAATTTTTGCCAAGATATTTTAATCGTTGTGTTGAATTAATATATGTAATGTAGCTCACAATCAGGTGAGAGTTTATTACTGTCTGAACATTTTCTGGAACGCTTTTGCAGAAATACATCCGTAGCGCAGCTTTGAAGATGGGGAATACAGGTAGTGCTCCGATGGATTCCCAAGTGAAATCAAGTTCATTTGAAGGTACATATATATACATATTGAGTTTTCAGCGTGTTTGGGCAAACATAAATTCATTTACTGAAAGGTGCTAACATAAATTATTTGTTTCTTATTCTAATAGGATTCGACAAGGCTACTGTGGATAATCGTGCGAACCAGCTTAATCCAAATCATCCTGTAACGGGACCAGGACGTTCAGCTGGTTACACAGGAACTGGTACCAAGGATGATTTGGATAACCATGCAAACCAATTGAATCCGAACAACGATGCTTACCATGCTAGCCGCGGAAATTCTTCTTAATGAGACTGATTGAAAGATTGATTGGAATCTAGATGTTATCATCATCTAGAAGCAGCTTCACAACTGA